>VDFB02238189.1:0-10737 GCA_007258455.2 Sequoia sempervirens | reverse complement strand
ATTTACAAATTCAATCAATATAAACACATATAATGAACAACTTGCCAATGGACGATAATCATGCCCCCTACAATGTGACCATGCTGCCTACAATGTTTCTCAGCTGTTGTGATTAAAATTCATCTCATCTTTAAGCCCTTGCAACCATTGCAAGGACAATAACATTTCCCATCACCCTCTTTCTTCAATCTAGCCCACACCCTATCAAGGGGTCTCTTTACCTTTGTTCTAGACTAATATTATCTAACATGATTTTCTTTACCAAGTTTTGACTATTTAGATCTCTCAAAAATATCAAACTCACACTCCAATAATTTTTATTCATAGACAAGTAACATAATCTAATAATTCCGATATTTTACACCAAAAAAAATTGGCATGCAACCACCCCTGCAAAAGAGAAGATAGTCTGAAGTTAATGACCCTAAAAAACACTTTACAATGCTAATTCCAAAACTTATTAAATTCTGATTTTACTATGATTTCCAACCGTTAAGACTCCTAAAATCAGAATATTGAACTTGATCACAAAATTCTTACAACAATGGAGGTAGCGAGCTAGTAAAAGCAAGTGACCCATTCCTAAGGAGCAACAAGTCAGAATCATCATTGCTAATGTCAATACGGATTTATCCTTTTAGTTAAAGATGCAATGTGTCACTTCTTATGATGAGCTTATCCCCAGGGCCCTCAACATTGAGAGAGCCCTAATAAAAAACAACAAAAGCATTGGTAAGAGTATGATTAGGGTACAAACCCTAGGCCTCTGTAGAAACATAAACAATAACTATAGCGGATTAGTGAGGATGCAATACCAGAAAGATTGAGACATTGTAGGTAATAACAAAATCTTGCAATCTAAAGATTGTAGCCAATAACAAGCACACTATATAGCTTAGTGACATTTGTAAATACAATCCACGGTAAGAAGAATGACAGTCACTTGAGATGTGATAGTCAAAAAGAGGCTGAGCAGTGACAAGATAATAAAGCTCAAACCTTGCATAGTAAAGTGAAGATTTTAACAATGATTTTCCTTACCCCCTTGTTGACCTTAAAGGTTTTTCAAATGCTTTTGGCAGTGTTAGAGAAGGAAAATGCAATCAAGGAATGACTTCCAAATGAAGCAAATGGGTAATCATAGGTTCACTGTTTCTTCTTAGCCATTAATATTGTGGGCAATGGAGGTAGTGGATTGTGCCGTTTGAGCAAAGGTTTTGAGACTCACCTCAAAGATGGGAGAATAGTGAATAAATACCTTGTGGACTCGTGAAGTAGCGTCACTGCTGAGTTGGATCTTAAGAACTACAATACCATGAAACAAATGAGTCCCTGTAGTAAGTAGGCAACGAGCAAGCATAGTTTGGATTCTTATAGAAGGATGCCTCATGAAAGGAATCTTCAAGGATAGTGAGTCAGCTTGTTTGAGATTATAGCCGAGGTTGCAATACCTACCTTTAAAGGAAGTTAGCAAAGCAAAGAAATGTGCAAGAAAATTGAATCGCATTAATAAAACAATTCACAATGCTATCTTCATAATGCTTTGAGTTTGAAGACAAAAATATCATTGTATCTTCATGATGAAAGTGGTGACCTTAATGGTCAATCACTGGCAACCATGATTTTAAAACATGCTATTGTGCTTATGGAGGCAACATTTTAAGCAAGGAAGTCAATGGTGGTTTGGAACAATGGCAGGTATGAAGGAATTTCTTTATATGCATACTATGTAGTCTAGCTTAAGACAACGTTCTTAGAAGAGATATAAGGTGGATTATGGAACTCAAGGGTTACCATGAAAAGTATTAAAGCAAAGAGTGAGATCTATTTAAAAGCCACGGTCATGAAGATATTAAAGATGTCACATGCAAAAACCTAGTAGCTGGAGTAATGAATAGAGTGCCAAAGAGGATAGTGTGTTGGGGCAGATTTAGGAGATCTCCACATTATCTAATTACAGGGAAATACATCATTTATTTATTTTTTTAATTAAAAGAAATCATTCTAAACCCTATATAGGATACATTGATACTTCAAAAGCCTCTGAAGGAATTTCAGATTATGCAAATATATGTCAAGTAACATTCATAAGGTTTAGAAAATCTTGATCACTCTCTAGAATAGCCCATTAAACATGGGTTATGCTTGAATGCACTACATAATTGATATAACACAACCACTTTGCATATCAACCAGAGTTATAGGCTCTTTATTGCAGCAAGAGGTAATCACTCTTCGATCATGCTATAATTATATCCTAACCTATTAAACTTGAGACAACCTGAATGCACCCAATGATGATTGACACCTACATTATACAACCTGAATTAACTACATTATATGAGTGCCTCCATTTCTATCACAACATAGCCACATTAAACTTGGATCACACATGAATGCATCTTGTATTTGTTATAGCACAACTATGCCACATGACTAATAGAGTTATGGATCACATAATTACAGTCACAAGAATCTATTCCTTGGTTGTGATCTTATGGTGATTCCACACAACAAAATCTGGACATGAAATTCTCAAAACCATTAACCTCTAAAAATGAAATTTGATGAGATGTTGCTTTAAAATATGATTTTCAAACCTAGAACTACAAATCTGACTTCACAACTAAATTCTGCAAAAAGACAATCACTACCCCTCAACCTCGCGACATCTTCTTTGAATTTTTTTATTTTCCCTTTAGAAAATCATCCTTCTAGCTCTCCACAAACTGTCTCAAGTAGAGAAAACATCACGCAATAAATCGTGAACTCACTTTTCTTTATGTCATTGGCCAATTTGATTTTTTAATTTTTCATGTTTGTCGAAAATTCAACGAAACTGATAGCTGACATTTCGACGAACCCTAGGTTCATCGAAATTTTGACGAACATCGGGGATAAACTTTCAAAAAATTGGAAATTACACATCAAATTTTACAAGCACCTGATGAACATCGAATTTTACATATTTCATCAGATAGTTTCGTCGTATTTTGCAATCAAATGTATTAGTGAGAGGTGAGAAATGGTTAAGGGTTAGAGTATAGGGATTTGCCTTGGTCAAATTCCACTTTGGTATTCAAACCCTTGATAAAGAAATGAATGGAAACAAGAAAGGAATGATGAATAAATAACATGAAAGTTTCCTAAACTCACCAATCCCTTGTTGCAAAAGTTTGAAGATATGTCAATGGCTGCTCCAAGATACTTGATATTTGTTGTATCAAATGATTTAATGATGCTTAAGAGGATGAAATGAGATTGAATGCAAGGATGAATGCTTGAATGAATTAGGTGTAAAATGAATAGAAAAATATTTATTTATACACACTTATACCCTAATAACCTAATAATACAACATCACAAGCCGACGTAAGGTCTTTTTGAATAAAAACTGAAAATAAATTTTAAATTATTTTGAATTTGGAGCCAAGAGAGACTCATTCACCATCTATGGTGAATGGGTCCCACTTAAGGCTTGTAAGTGGGTTTCGGGAATTAAGTTACATTTAATGTTATTTTTCAATTTTACATTCAAAAATATACTTAATTAAGGCCTATAAGTGCATAAAGGGGCCAAATAAAGCATAAGAAAGGTGTAAATAGTGATAACAAGCCTAGAAAAGTGTGAAAGTTTGTTACAAGATTTTACAACACTTTAAAATAGGACTTGATAAGGCATAAAAAGGGAATATTTAGATGAATTATAATAAGAAGAGTCTAGAAATGTGTAGAAATGTGTTACAACACTTCACAACACCTTCACAAGACATCATAATTTGAATATTCAAGACTTAATGTGAATGAATAAGCTACATTGCAACATTAAATCAAAGCAAAATGAAAGAAGCATCATAAGAGAAAGACCTAAATAACCATGAAAATGTACAAAGATCCATTTTTCTATGGTACGCTGATATAATGTTGTTTTAATAGTATTGGCGAATATGTAGGTGTTTTATTACATTGCTTCTAGGATTCTAGGCGAAAATATTAATCAGTCCATTTGAAACGCGTAGTTTGTTATGGAAAATTTGTTGCTTAAATATGCCTCATAAAATAAATCATTGGCGAATGGACATGCATTGGACCGATAATTCGTAAAATCTAGGTGATTTGGACACCCTGTTGGGTGCGATTAATTCACCAATTTTGACTTGGCTGATTTCTAGAATTTGCCAATTGGCGAAGATTCGCCACTAAAGTTTTCTCTACTGATTAGTTTGAGCTTCTTACCTTCACCTTGCATTCTTTCCTTACTAATGTGTAACCAAACTTTTTCACCAACCTAAAATTGATGATCAACATGATTCTTATCATGTTGAGATTTGTACTTTTCCTGGCTCTTCTCCAGATGTGCTTCAACTACCTAATGAAAGTTGCTTGGATCTTCTGGATGAACTTCAAGGCCTTATCGACATCATGATGCCCATCTTTAACATCTTCCTTCCCAAAATAAAAATCCATAGGTGTCCTTGGTAGATAACTGAAACAAGTCTCAAAAGGATATCTTTGAGTAGAAAAGTGTGTTGCATGGTTGTAAGCATGCTACACATAAAATAGACTTTCATCCCACAACTTAGGATGTTTACAGCAATAATATTTGAGAAGATGAACCACTATTCTATTGAATACTTTTGTCTTTCCATCTATCTGCATATGGAATGTTGTGCTCTTATTTAGTCTCGTATTCATAAGCTCCCATAATGCTAACCAAAATTCCACTAAAAATCAAGAATCTCAATCCAATACAATAGAAGTTGGAAGCCCAAAATGAACCCATACAAACTTGAAGTACAATTGTGTTGTTAGTTTATTTGTGACCTATTTTTTACAAGGCATCAAAATGCACATTTTGTTGAACCTATCCACTACCACAAACAGATAATCATGCCCTTTTCTAAACATTGGTAGCCTCAAAAAAATCCATTGAGATACTTTCCCATGGACGGGATGGTACAGGTAGAGGTCTATACAATCCCAACTTCCTATTGTTAGGCTTGCTTGTCGCACATATTACACATCCTCTAATGTATTTAGGAACAGTTTCTTACATACGAGGCCAATAATAATATTTTGAAGTTGTGACATTGTTTTGCTTACCCCAAAATGTCTAGAAATCAATGATGTATGTGCTTCTATAATTACATGTGCTCGTTCATCTTGTGGAATACACAACTTTCCTAAATGATACAATAATTTGTCTTGCACATAGTAGTCTATCTCTTCTACATGTTTTTCTTGAATTAATGTTGCATACATATCCTTAAAGTCTTTGTCCTTAGCATATTGTTCTTGATAACTTTCATGTGCCATTCAACTACTTTTAAGAATAATTGTAGCATTTGTAGGAGGCTTAGATAACATATCTGCTACTTTGTGTTGAACCCCTTTCTTATATTTTATAACCAAATAAAACTGTTGTAGAAAACCCATCCACCTAAAGTGCCTGCTTTGTTGCAATTTAGATTGTGAGTGAAAATATTGAAGTGGTTTATGATCTGTGTATATTATCATTTCCTTACCCATTAGGTAGTGTTTCCACTTCTTTACACTTTGAACTAATGCATATAGTTATTTATCATACATGGGATAGTTACTTACCATAGTTGTGAAAGTTTCATAATGAAATAAAATAGGTTTACCTCCTTGCATGAGTATTGCTCCATGGAAAATCCACTGGCATCTGTTTCAATTTTGAACAGTTGTTGTAGATCTGGTAGAGCCAAAACAGGTGCAGTGCTTAGCTTTTCCTTTAAAGTATTGAAGGCCTTTTGTTGTAGACCTCCCCATTGAAAATACTAATTTACACTTGTTAGTTCATGCAATGGAGATGCTATGTAGGAGAATTTAGCTATGAACTTTCTCTGATACTGTACTGCACCTAGAAAACTTTTGACTTTTGTAACTGTACTTGGATTTAGCTAGTTTACAATGACTTCAACCTTTGCAGGATCCACTTTCAAGTGACCTCCTCCTACAATATAGCCTAATTACAGTAGTGATGTCTTAGAAAATTCAAATTTTGACATCTTTACATACAATTTATCTTTTCTCAATACATCCAATACTTTCTTTGCATGCTCTACATGTTCTTCCCAAGTTTGACTAAATACAAGTATATCATCCATATAAACTATGGAAAAATCATCTATGAATGGACGAAATACATCATTCATGACTATCATAAAGGTAGTTAGTGCATTACAAAGCCCAAAGGGCATGACCAACCACTCATACAGTCCTTATTTTGTCTTAAACGTAGTTTTCCATATATCATTATCTGCATTTCTTATTTGATGATATCCACTATGCAAGTCCAACTTAGCAAAATAAACTCCATGTTTTAATTGATCAAGTAAATCATCTATTCAAGGAAGAGGATACCTATTCTTTATCGTTATCTTGTTCATGGATTTGTAGTCGATGTACATTCTCCATGACCCATCCTTCTTTGGAACCAACACAATTGGAGAACCACAAGGAGAGGTATTTGGACGAAAAAATCCTTTCTCAACCAACTCCTAAACATGCTTCTTGATTTCCTCATTTTGCATAACTAATAAATGGTACGTGTCAATGTTTGGAAGAGGCACATCTTGTTTTAACTGGATTTCATGTTGTATCTCTCTTTGGTGGCAATCCACTGGGCTCCTGAAATAAATCATCATAGGTGAAAACTACTTTGACTAATTCAACATTGTGCTTTGGATCACACCCTTTGAATGCCCCAGATTTGTCATCCTCTTTGGCTTTTACAATCATCAATACAAATTTTTTACTAGCATTGACTAACCTCTTTCCTTTTCCAGTATTCACTAGTGCTAGATTAGTCTTAATCTTATGTACACGTACTATGATTTATTTACCATCCTTAAAAAGGTGATTTTTTTTCTCCCTTATAAAAGATTGCTTTTAGGTCATAAAGAACCACATCAACTTCTACCTCATCTATGATGATTTTTTTTACAGATCTATGACAATTACATTTAAATGCATAACATTTACAATTTAAAAATCCAAATTACGTAATCAAAATTAGCACATGAACATGATTAAAATAATGTAAATAACAAAGTGATGAAATAGAATGAGAGACAGAAAGAGAGATGCAAACAAAGTTGATAATGGAGTTCGTCATAAAAATGGCTACGTCTCTGGGCCCCTCTCTAATGATTGGACCAATCCGATTACTTCTCTAGAAAATTAGTACAACATGTTGGCATAATCTCCCCTTGGTTTAAAAAGAAATTTGACAAGCCCTCCTTCAAAGTGCGCAAGAGCAACCTCCTGAATAGCACAGAAATTGAGCAAAATTTCTCCAAGGAATTTCTTCTCACATCACCACTTAGCTTTGCACATCCTACCCCCCTCCTTTTATACTAAAAATTTACTCAATTTGGTGTGTAACCAAATGATTTACAATATCTCCCATATCCTCCATTTTTACATCAAAATATTGAAAAATCCCCCCATTACAAATAAAATAAATCAAAAGTCCCCTTTTGGTTACAAAAATATTTCTCTTCGGAGGCATATATGCCATCAATATTTTTAGCCCCATAACCATATGATATAATTGGGCTTTTAAAATATTAAAGAGTTGGATCTCCTTAATATTAGGGGATATTTTCCATTTATTATATTAACCCATTAACATATATTTTTAAATAGCTATTCTAAAGGGGTTTATCCCATTTAAATAGGGTTTATCCTTTAAATTAGGGGTAAAATGTTTTTTTTTTTTTAAGAAAATGTGGCTTCTAATACAAGCCTAAATTAAGGCTTTTAAAGATTCACCTCCCTTTATTTTTGTGAGTCACCTCATGGGAGGAGTGGTATTTTTATATTTATTTATTTATTTAAAATTTAAAATTTAAACCTTTGCTAACCGTACTACATATGACGCCATGTGTCAACATATGGTTGGCCAATGGTGATGGCTATTTTGTGTTGATGTCATGCTTACGTCAACACAGTCAAACTTTGACCCGATCTTTGACTGCTCATAACTTGGGCATATGACCTCAAATTTGCGTGAAACGAACATCGTCAGAAAGCTCTTGCTGAGCTCTTCACAATGAGGCCAATATTGACCAATTTTGAAAATGTCAAATTTTTACCTTTTATTTCTTTGACCTAAGCCTTGAGTTGACCAAGGTTTGACTAAAGATAACTTGAGTCTCTAGCTCCATTTGACTCTATTCAAATTCATGCTTGGAGCTGTGAATTCTAATTTTCTCGATAATGCCATTTCGAGAAAATCAAGAAACTTCACTTTGATGAAGATCCTCCTGGACGTAAATTCCTCCCATCGAGAGATTTGGATCTCTAAAAGTTGGTTACTTAGGAAAGCAAGTGAGGGTAAAGTTCCCTCACTTTACAAATCTCCATCCATCTTTCCTTGCTTGGATTCATCCCCTTTAGTCCCACTCTGAGGTACTCAACAACTCCTCTTCATGAAGTCCTAGTTTTCCTATCTAAGATGACATCCTCTAGCAATTCTGACATGTACTCCGGTGAAAGATCATCAACTAGTGGAACCTGAATGTCTGTGTCTTCATCCAGTATCATATGAGGCTCGTACAACTTTAGATTCTCAACATTGACAACCGAATAGATGTGCATGTATGGAGGAAGATTAAGGTGAAAGCCATTGGTTCCAATCTTTTCCAAGATCTCAAAGGGACCATACTGAATCGACTTGAGTGTCCCTCCTTCACCTTGCATTGTTTCCTTGTTGATATGTAACCAAACTCTATCTCCAACCTAGAAATGATGATTGATGCTGACAAGCTTTACTGCGTCGTATCCTTGTATTTTGCTTGAATCTTCTAACTGTGGTTTCCATTGTCTGATGAATTTCTTTGGAATTTCTCGATGAACTTTAAATCCTTCTCTACATCATGACATCCATCTCAACATCATCTTTCCCAAAAGAAAAAATCCACTGTTTTAGGCACATAACCGAAGAAAGTCTCAAAAGGAGATCTCTTTGTAGAAGAGTGTACCACATGGTTCTAAGCATGTTGCACATAATGAAGACTCTCATCCCAAAACTTAGGATGCTTACTGTAGTAACCTCTGAGAAAATGTACAATTGTCTTGTTTACTACCTCTGTCTGTCTGTCAGTCTATGGATGGAAGGTTGTACTCTTCTTTTAGTTTCCAGGTCCATGAGTCCCCACAAGGCTTTACCAAAATCTCTAGGAATCGAATCTCATCCTCTGACATACAGAAGTAGGTAACCCAAAATGAACCCATATAAATTGAAAGTACATATGAGCTACCAATTCAGTAGTGACATGTTTCTTACAAGGCATTATAATATACATTTTGTTGAACCGGTCAACTACTACATATAGATAATCATGTCCCTTCCTAGAAATTGGTAACCCCCCAACAAAATCCATTGAAACACTTTCCCATGGATGGGAAGGTATAGGAAGCAGTGTGTACAACCACAATTTCCTATTGCTAGGTTTACTTGTTGCACACATTACACATCCTTTAATATATTTGGATACAGCTTCCTACATGTGAGGCCAATAACAGTATTTTTTGCAATTGATTCATTATTTTTCTTACCCCAAAGTGTCTTGCAATCAATGACGTTTGTGCTTCTTTGATTACCTATTCCTGTTCACCTTTTGGAATACATAACTTTCCTAAATGATACAACAAGTTATCTTGCACATAGTAATATTGTTCTTCTACATGTTTGCCTTTGATTAGAGTTGAATAGATTTTCTTAAAGTCTTCATCATTAGCATATTGTTCCTAAAAACTTTCATGTACCATGGAACTACCTTTAAGG
This sequence comes from Sequoia sempervirens, assembly GCA_007258455.2. NCBI lineage: Eukaryota > Viridiplantae > Streptophyta > Pinopsida > Cupressales > Cupressaceae > Sequoia > Sequoia sempervirens. The sequence goes on along the minus strand of VDFB02238189.1, from coordinate 920 downwards.
ATAAATAAAGCATTCATAATAGGAGGCCTAGACAACATATCTACTACTTTATTATGGGCAACTTTCTTGTACTTAATTACCAAATGAAATTGTTGAAGAAAACCCATCCACCTAAAGTGCCTACTTTGTTGCAATTTGGATTGTGAGTGCAAGTACTGAAGTGGTTGGTGATCAGTGTGGATTAAAGTTTATTTCCCCATTAAGTAGTGTTTCCATTTTTTAACACTTTGAACTAATGCATAAAGTTCCTTATCATTAGTAGGATAGTTAATTACTGCACCTGAAAAGGTCTTAGAGTGATAGAAAATTGGTTTTCCTCCTTGCATTAGCACTACTCCCATGGAAAATCCACTTGCATCTATCTCGATCTCGAATGATTGGTGTAAATCTGGTAAAGCCAGAACTGGTGTTGTGCTCAAATTTTCCTTCAAAGTGTTGAAGGCCTTCTGTTGTGGACCTCCCCACTAAAAAGTTGTCTTCGTACTAGTCAATGTGTGAAATGGTGATGCAATGTAGGAGAAGCTTGCAATGAACTTCCGCCAATACTGGATTGCACCTAAGAAACTTCTAACTTCAATGAATGTACTTGGCTTAGGCCATTTTACAATAACTTTGACCTTCGCAAGGTCTACTTTCAATTGAACACCACCTACAACATAGCCTAAGTACACTAAGGATGTCTTAGCGAATTCACATTTAGACATCTTTACAAAGAGTTTTTCTTTTCTTAATACATCAAAAAAATTATTTACATGACTTACATGATCTTCCCAAGTTTGACTGACTACAAGAATATCATCTAAATAGACTATGACAAAATCATCAATAAAAGGATGAAATACATCATTCATGACTCCCATAAATGTAGCTGGTGCATTGCAAAGCCCGAAGGGAATGACCAACCACTCGAATAGTCCCTA
>VDFB02238188.1:0-10154 GCA_007258455.2 Sequoia sempervirens | reverse complement strand
AGTATATGGCAGCCGATGGCTACATGTGAGGCTATCTCGCTTCTCGAACTTCTAGCTGGCTCTTTAATCAGAGTTGATCCTACGCCATTTCATCGTGATAATCAGAGTTGCATCAAACTCTCCGAGAATCCAGTGTTTCATGACAAGTCAAAGCACATTGAGATCAAGTACCACTTCATCAGAGATTGTGTGGAGAAGGGGATAGTGAAGCTCAATTACATTCCTACGGATGAACAGATAGCAGATATCCTGACAAAGGCCTTGATGAAGAGCAAGTTTGAATTCTTCAGGGACAAGTTGGGTGTGGTGCAGAACACTTTCCTTGCTAAGAGGGAGTGTTGATTTTTGTAGCTAGAAAAGTGGAATATGGATTTGCTTTAAAGCAACTCAAGATTAGATTTGCTTTAAATCAATTCGAGTTGGATTTTTAGCAACAACAGGATTTTTATTCTTTAAATAGAATGTTTCTGAGTTTGTGAGGATAAGATAAATCCAAGAGTGGGATTTTATTCTTTAATAGAATGTTTCCAAGTTTGTGAGGATAAGATAAATCCTAGAGTGATTTTATGTGTAAATAAAGCCAAAGAAAGCAAGGAAAGATTCTTTCCTTGCACGCTAAGTAAAGCAGCTAGGCTCTATAAATACAAGATTGCTGTAGCAAACTCATATTGTATTTTCGAAAGAAAAGTTTGCTGTTAGGCTGAATAGAAGATCCAACATTTGCAGGTTTTTCCCCTCACTGGGGTTTCCTGGGTATATCTGTGTTATTGTCTTTTTGTGTTTGGCTTCATGTTATTTTTGCTTCCGCTATTATTAGTTGTTAATTAACCCAGTTGTATTAATTGTTATAAATCGGATTTCTTTCTGTGAATTTATTGTGCAATTAATCTGTTGCTGGGTTATAGAAATTAACAGAGCACAGCGCTGGGTTATGAGTATATCCTGTTTTATCACTTTATTGTTGTCCTCCTTTCTCTCTGCTTCGTCTCCGCACTGCCCATATTCATTTCCACCCCAAGCATAGGCACGCCCTTGGTCGTCCACCGCTAGGCAGTGCCAACCCACTATGGCTACCTGAGTGGGAGTGGGAATGCTCTCAGTGTCGGTCTCTCGATCTTGGTCTTGGTCCCTAGGGTGCCCTGCTGGTTCCATCCCCACGTAAACAGTCGTCTGTCTTGGGAAATTGCGTGAGAGTTCGGGCTGCCCGCCACCATGGAGATCACACGCTGCACCACCTCTTTGACACCCGAAATTTGTATCTAGCACACGTTATCCTTGTCTTCCATATTCCCCACTCCCAGCTACCCGTCCTCCCCCGCTCCCCAAGCTAAAACTATTGTATCTGATTCCATCTTCTTGCTGTGCTGCTATGCTACTTCGGAAATTAAACCTTGTGCAAGAACAACCGATATGGTGGTTCCATCAAAGTCAAATCATTTGTCTTTGCTGCAGCTTGCCTAACCAATTTGGCTCCAATGTTCTTTACAGGATCTTCCACCATGTTCTCCCGTATGGATTCAGACTCAGAGGTCGTAAAGTTTGCATCCACAATGGTCTACGTAGGGATATCAATTGAATTTTCTGCCCTCTGAATTAATGGCGCAACCTCATAAAATTTTTGTTGAGGCTCTTGCGTGGGCATAAAACTTTGATTTTCTGTATTAAAATTTATTTTGCCAGCATCCACTTAAACACTTCTCAGAGATTGTGATTGTAAATTTGCATTCTCCGGCAATGATTCTTCATTTATGCCCTGCTTTCGCCTCCTGGTAGTTTCATTTGGGCTAGCTTCTGCCATTGACACATCAGTTTCCAACATGTTAAGGAATATTTCAACGACTAAATCAACTACATCATCTAACCTATCCATCTTACGCGAAGCCTCAAAGGAGGCTTGCTCCAGCTTATTGGTTCAAATCTTCTCGTGCTAAAATTGCTCTAAAGCCTCACACAACGAAAGAGTCGGCATGGAATGAACAACTCCCATTTCAATGTGACTCTTTACTATATACAAGGTGCCTAATTTGCTGCCCCGAGCAATTACCAAGGCCCCTTTTGTTACTTTCAATCTATTGGATTCACAAGTGACTTCACATCCTTGAGAAGCCAAGTCCAGCTGAAATCAGATTTCGTTTGAGCTGAGGTATATATCTAACATCCTGTAACAGCCAATTATTTTCATTTATTAACTTTAAAAAAATATCCCCTTTGTCAATATCATCACAATATTTATTATTTCCAAGAAAAGCCTTACCCAAGTCATCGCTTTGTAAGTTTTTGAAATACTCCTTGCATGGAGTGGCATGAAATGATGCTCCCGAATCAAGCACCCAAACATTTGTTGCTTTTTCTTCTAAGGTTAAAATAAGAACACTGACATTCTCTTCACATACAACATTTATTTCATCTTCTTTTGGCTGATTTTCAGCCTTATCAAAAGACCAACAATTCTTTTTGATGTGGCCTTGCTTTCCACAATGATACCGGCAACCGGTATCTCTACCTCTGGATTTTGACCTCCCTCTATGATTATGTCTGCCCCGTTCTTTGGATCTTTCTCTATTGCCGAAGAACAAAGCCTCTCCAAGGGGTTTTATTTTGACCTCTTCTCATATCTTCATTGAGAAGAGTTGCAACAACATCATCAAAATTTAACATTGATTCTTTTGCCTTTTCCTTGTTATCAGATCTTCTTATGGATACCGAATTACTGATTATCGTCACCACTCTGTCCCAACTATCAAGAAGATAGCGCAAAAGCAACATAGCTCTCATGTTATCTTCAAAATTAATATCCACTGAAGCTAGTTGCCTGATCACAGTATTAAATTCATTTAAATGGTTGGACATACTATTGCCTTCTTTCATCTTCAAATTGAAGAGTTTCTTCATCAAGAAAACTCTATTGGTTGTGGAAGCCCTCTCATACATATCGCACAGCTGATCCCAAATTTCTTTTGCTGTCTTCTTCGTTGCAACATTAAACAGGACATCGCTGTATAAGGAAAGAATGATTGTTGTAGCCGCCTTTTGGTCCAATATATTCCAATAGTCATCAAACATTTTTTCGGGCTTCTTCGTCTTTCCCTCTAATGCAATTGAGAGGTCCTTCTGAATTAAAAAAGTGCGAACTTGAAGCTTCCATATCCCAAAATTCTGACCGAAGAACTTTTCAATTTTGGTCTCCTCCATTTTTGCTCAATCTCCACAACTTCCCTATGCTTTGATACCACTTGTTGAGATAACCATGCTACAATAACAGCAGAAAAACATAAAACAAAACAACAATAACAATTGCAAAATAATGACAAATAATTATTTAACGTGGTTCACCATTAAAATGGTTACATCCACCAAGGAAAGCAGGTCACACTATTTTATTAATCAACTCAAATACATGTCTTCATCATCCCACAAAGAGAATGAGAAAAGAATTATATCGACTCTTCAAACAAATGAAGAGACATGCGAAAAGGAAGACGAAAAGGCAGTGATAGTTGGATTTCACTTCCAACACTTAAATCTATAAACAACCTGTCTGTATTGAAAGAACCAACTTCTTGTTCTTGAGGGGAGGGCTACACAAACTTGTGTTTTTAGCTTTCCATGTAGCCTGTTGCTTTCTTGCTTGCTGAGAGTTGTCTTCACTATCGTGAAGACCCCTAGACTATCTTCATCTTTCTATTTCTTGATTAGATTTAAATTAGTAGAGTTGCCACTCTTTACTTTGAAATAGAAAATAATTCTTATAATGATTAAATATAGATAAATATTGATATGAGCACAAGAATAGCACTCCAAATGGTAAAAATCTTCAAACTATCCTGGACGATGGTGCCATTTTGTTGGCTCTCAAAACAACAAATCTTGAACCCTAAAGCATAGCCACAACACCCCAAGTTGGAGGATGCCAACTTAGGACTAAAAACTAAGCTTGTGATCAAGCATGGGGTAGTTAAGGGCCGATGCGTGAGTGAGGGCGAGTCACTTGTCCTTTAGTCTCCACTAAGCCGAGGGGAGCATTCCCTCGGGTTTGATTTTCAAGACAATTAATGAGAAATATCAAATTATAGCTGGTCTGCATTGATAACCATGCAATACATGCATGAGAATGCTCATTAGATCGTCACTGAGCTCTCATACTGGTGAATATTCAACCTTTGTTTTAACAAATTAGAAGGAATGCGTGCTTTTAAGATACAATATTCCCGTCAATGATTTATGCAGATTTGAATACCTACATCATGCGTTCTAGAAAAAGTAGTACAACAAAGCCAAGCACACATACTTTCAATTTGAGACTTTCTATTGATATGTTTGCATGAGTAAACAGGGCTTGCAAAGCTCGAGAGAACGCCACTTCTGGTATTAACTAGGTTATAGTTTTGATGATGGTGAGAGAGTAAGAGGCCAAGAGATTGGTGCCTTTATTTCATTGGGCTCCTAGAGTCATAATCAAGAGAAAAGAACTTGGGAGCAACTGAGAGTAGCCCTTGTAGGCACGCAAAATGAGCTGCGCTACATATCAATGTAGCGGAATAAGCTATCTAGATAAGGTATATTTGATTGAATCTTGGATGTTCTCTAATAATCCATCTACTAGCAATACATTACCAATGAGACGATGTAAACGATCTTTGAGAGGGCCTCTCAAAGGTTTTACATGCCCTGCTTAGACTAAGCATGCATATCAACTCATTTAGCAAATGTACCTGAATGAATCTATTATAATACTAGGCAATGAAACTTATTCAAAATGGAGACGTTCAACACAAAATACCTTTATTAAAAATGTTTTCAAATGTTCATATAGAAATTCTGCCCTATCTGCTATGTCTCAGCAATGGAAACTAAGGCCTCTCTCTCAGCCAAAAAAACCCCCTTCTCTGACAATAAATCTGCATGTGTACTTTTGTAGCCTTGTTCTGCAGCATAGGGGTCCATGTCCTTCTGTTTCACAATCAAATCTGCATATAATCAACGCTTACCCAGCATCCCATTTCAGACATTGAAGAACTTTAAGCATATACCATTTCGGACTTGCATATAATCAGAATCAGAACATATAAAATAAGATAAAAGAGCCCTCACAACCACTGAGAATCAGTAATACAATACTATTTAACACCTGCAGGGTTAATCTTCTGTATTCAAGCACTAAAAACTACCGAACAATCTAAGATGCAAATGTAATGCTGTATAGGCCATTATCACCCCAAAAACTGATTCCATGAGTAAAGTGAATATATCACATCCTAACAACTGGGGAAATCATGAAGAAAATGGTCAAAATCTAAAGCTTTCTCTTTGCTATGGTCGAAGAAAATGTTTTGTGTTGATGGAGTTGAAATTCTCCTGTGGAAAATATATCAGAATAAAAATGTGAATGTATAGAAAGTTTAAAGTTAGATCCTGATTGTATATAATTAGCTTCTTTTCCCATTTTGTGAGGGGTGATGGGTGAGTGGAGATTGATAGTTTAGACTCACGAAAAAAAAAAATTGTATGAAAATTGCTACACTGATTATTAGTTGGAGATTTACAAAAGGGAAATGCTTATTTTATTTGTTGGTAATTATTTATTTTAAATTTGGTATTGATTTTATTTTATTCAATAATTTTGCAGATAAAAGAATATTCTGGAAACAAACATAAAATAAGTATAGCAGTGTTGAATGCGATTGGAAACGTTCATTGGGTTGCGGTAGGTTTCCTAGTGATAGGTGCAGCTTTAAAAATTGCAGACACCATCAAAAATAACAAGGAGGAGTGTTTCAGGCTTCTCAAGTCTATGAATGATTTGGCCAAAGTAATCCTCCAGCTTGAACGCCTTCCTAGCTTGAAGATGGAGTTGCACATGAAATTGAAGGAGTCTATAAATTTAATTGTTGACGGAAAGTGGTGGATCTCACATCCATAAGACATTCAAACTCATATACAAAATATGAAACACTGAAAAAGAAACACATAAATTTAATTCATAACTGTGTTGCTGCACCTCATTCCATTGCTTCCTCTATTGCTTGTACAAAAATGGTTTACATCTACCTCTTATATAGAGAACATAGAAATATAGGAATGATTCTAGAAACTACTTAATAGAAACATCTAGAAAATTATTATAGTCGGCCGACCTTACAACACAAATAAAATATTCATCATAAGAAGATTCTAGAATATAGTAGAAATTACCTATTTCCAACACTCCCCCCTAATTTCTACTATCAACTAATTACAATACTACATCACATAGATTATTCTAGAAAAACCTAGTATCGAGGTTTTCCTTCCTTAATTTCGACCACGAATGCTGCGGCATTCCCCAATCTCTTTTGCCATTGACAGTTGTCTTCTTTCTCTTCTTTGCCTTATGGTTGCAACCAAGTCTTCAGACTTTCTCGAATCCTTTTCTTTTCCATCTTGATGATCTTTATGCCTTAACTATGCCTTTGTCCTTGTCCAACTGCTGCGGCAGTCCTTGAACTATTTAACTCTTCAAATCTTGAATCTGGAACTTCCTAGAATCTTGCCTTCTATAGATGTCTTTCCTTGCCATGATTACTATCATCTTCAAACTTATTATCTATTATGCCTTTCTAAAAACCTTGCTTGATTGCCATCAACTTTCACTTGCAAACTTTTATATTTGAACAAATTCTTGATCATACCTATTATTTTCTGCCAACTCGATCCGTAAACCCATCCACAATCCATTTTCATACTTCCTGTATTTGTCTTCTCTATTTGCCAACACATCTTCTCTGAATGATTTCTCAAACCACATATTCTGCATGGATGTAGATCCCAACATGTATCCTTTGTATGTCCTTTCCTGTTACACTGACAACATTGCACACATTCCTTTTCTTTAACAAATTTGGTTACACATGTATTATTTCCTTTACCTGTGACATATCCAAGACCTTCATGCTTTGGCCTCATTATTGGCTTAATTGGCTCTCTCATCCCTTGATCATGCCTTCCTAAACCTTTACCTTTGTATCCCATTCTTTCCATGATCTTTAAACCAACATTCATTTCATTGCCATTACAGCTAACAACATTATCATTTTGGCATTTTTTATCACAAACTTCTTCAGCAAAAACACATTTATCAATTGACAAACTCAAATCTTTTGTACTACATGAAACATCACATGTGGATTTCTTTGTCTTCAAACATTCATTCTCTTTATTCAATCTTAATATTTCATTTTTGTATAAACTATTCTCTTCTAATTTCTTCACCTTTTCTTCTAAATCATCAACCAACTTTATTCTTTGTTCTAATTCCTCATTCTTTTCCTTGATCTCCTCAAACAATTTTAGCTTTTCTTCAATCTCATTATTCTTCTCTTTAAGTTTGGATGATTTATTCACCTACAAATTATGTATTTGTTCCAAAAACTTTAACTTATCCTCTAGCTCTTCAATTGCCTCTGTATAAAGATTACATTTTTTTGCCCCCATTTCTTCCCTTAATTTTTCCATTTCCTTTTCTAAAAAAATCTTTTTCACATTTTAAACTTGTATTTTCTTTCAAGTCACCTTTATTAATTCTTCTTCTAAATCTTTTGTTTTCTCTTTCTTTACTCTATTAGCTTTTCCCATTGAATCAAACAAATAAACTTACCTCAATTTTGCAATCTTCACCTGCCTTCACTCTTCCATGATTTCCTTCAACTCGCTGTAACCTTTTGAAACCCTTGTTGCAATCTTTCTTCAAACTTCACAAATCATCACTTCCAACAAATTTTTGATACATGTTATCTCACAATTTTTTTTCTTTAAACATAACTTATGTAATCTGAAAATTTCAATAAAAAATGTACCAAACCCTGACTAGGGCAACACAGATTTACTATGACAGTCCTTTCTATAATGAAAAAAAAAAAAAAATCTTTCATAAATTCTCAAGCCAATGCTCATACCAATCTTTAGCAACACTATAGTCTTCTTCCAACGGCACTCCTTCAGATTTAATGCCTCTGGACGCCAATCTACACAGAATCTTCAAACACCCAGCATCTTCTATCTGCCTCACGCCTCCTTTCTACACCATATTTCTTCCTACATTCCCATCAGGTTTCAATGCACAGTCTCTTCTTTCAAAACTCCACGCACAACAAACAATCTTTCAAAACTCCACGCACAGCAAAAAAAATAGATGGCTTTAACAAACAACATATGGTGTTAACAATGCCGCTATTTTATTTCTTTTACACAGCCAACAATTTCTTCATTCTGCATTCTTCAGAATCACAAAATAATTAATCCGTCGCTAGCCCTATAAATTACTTGACCATACCCTAACAAAAGTTTAGGGCAAATCGGAAAACCTTCCATCCATTCCACTATATTATACTCCTGATTTTGGTTTTTTTAACTTGAACATTACTTTGCATTAAAAAAAGAAAAAACAACACAACATCAGAGAATGCACAAACAACATCTTCCAACAAAGAATTTTCTTCACGCCATTAGGGAAAGAAAACACAGGACTGGCAATATTCACTCCATTTTCTTCCAAAAACACCCAGGCATTTTACCATGCTCTGATACCAATCTGATAGTGGTGGATCTCACATCCACAAGACATTCAAACTCATATACAAAATATGAAACACTGAAAAAGACACACAGAAATTTAATTCATAACTGTACTGCTGCACCTCATTCCATTGCTTCCTCTATTGCTTGTACATAAATGGTTTACATCTACCTCTTATATAGAGAACGTAGAAATATAGGAATGATTCTAGAAACTACTTAATAGAAACATCTAGAAAATTATTATAGTTCCGACCTTACAACACAAATAAAATATTCATCATAAGAAGATTCTAGAATATAGTAGAAATTACCTATTTCCAACATTGGCAGACTATTTATGTTGTTCCCGGAGAAAAGTAGAATTATTAAAAAGTAAATAACCATTTTATCTTTAAATAGATGTTTTTCTGTGTACAAATATATTTTCTAGATTATTTAGTTTATACAATGCTCTTTTAAGTTTGCATAGCACGCTATTTTGGGTTCTCAGATATGAAGATCAGCTTTTAAGCTAATGTTTGTTTTAATTTTAGATTATTAAGTCGAAGGACATCCTGTACTTGTCTTAGTTTCCAACATCGTTTCTTTACACTAGGTTGTAGTTTCTTCTCATTTAGTTAAATACATTCTGATTGGAACATGTGAAGGGTGTTCAAAGCCTCAACGGATGGACAAGAGCTTCAGAAACTTAACAGGGACATAGATGACGTGTGTAAGTTCCTTAGTTTACAAATAAATGCCACTACTTTGGAAGCAATGCAAAGCAATCGGGTAGTCAGTCCACCTCTTGTTCCCGCTCTTAACAATGATGCAGGTAAAACATCATCAGCCAATTGTTATATGTTTTGTAAGTGTAGTAGGCGCTACATTGACATATTCTGACATTCCACATGTTTGAATCACTGTCAGTTGGAATAAAAGAGAAAATTGAAGAAGTCATTCAAGAGCTCGAGTGGGAAAATGATATTGCATCAATGGCAGTGATTGTAGATGGTATTGGAGGGTCTGGCAAGACCACCTTGGCCGATGCAGTTTATGCCTCTCTAAAAGACAAACTTCAAGGATGGAAGTATTCTAAAGTTACTCTCATTCAAAACCTGGAAAAAGATCCCAACAGTGAAGATCTCCAGTCCTGCATTTTGCAGGATTTGACTGCCACCAAACAAACTGTAAGAGATTTTGAAAGTGGACGCCAGAGCTTGCAAGACATCATAAAAAAATAATCTGTCTTTCTATATATTGACAATGTTTTGTTTTCTGAACCACTGAAAAAGCTTCTACCTAAGGATGTTGCAAGTGCAAAGAAACTTCGGTTACTTATAACAGCCAGAGAAACAACTATCTCCGAAGTAATTGAAGACTGCAGAGTCGAATCTTGCAAACTCTCTAGCATGCAAGCTCTATCTGTTGATGCAGCCCTTCAAGTCTTATGTAGAAAAATTGTCAAAAAGATAAAAAGACTCCATATTGCAGGAAAGACCTCAGGCCAAGAATATAGCAGAGAAATGTAACTGTTTTCCTCTAGTTTTGGAAGTTATTAGAGGTTATATTCACAAAAAAAAAAAAAACTTAAAAATATCTTCAACACAAAGGCGGTGCTC
>VDFB02238186.1:0-32308 GCA_007258455.2 Sequoia sempervirens | reverse complement strand
GGAATTGTAGTAGTTCCCAACTTTCTCCCTGCCTTTCATCGGCAGCCCCCCCCACCCCCCCATTCTATTTCCAATATGGTCGGCTGCCGAAGGCAGGCGGCTGCCGAAGGCAGGCCTTAGGTCCCGCCCCACCGACCATATTCGCCAACTCTATAGCCTCCCACCCCCCCCAGGTCGGTCCTGCTGAAATGCACGAAGGGCCCCCTACTATTCTATGGAGCGAAGCGCTGGGAACTTAGGAGGATATAGAGATGGGCCGCTACTGCAGGGTGGTGGGGTCTTGGGCCCCTACTATTATTCGGCAGGGCCCTACGGGGATCCAGTATAGAATATTTCTCTGGTATATAACCTACCAATCAACCCCGCCATATATGGGCATCCGCCCTCTCCGATCGAGCTCGTGCCAATCCCCTACTATTCTAAGGGGCATTTCGAAGAGAATATCGAACGCCCTTTCTTAGTTGTATGTGAACCGTGAAGAATAACCAACAGTGCCCGCCCTACGGCGTCGAAGTCTCTAGTTGCCTTGTTATCTTACTTCCCCTCTCTATAATGGGGGTTCGCCCGAAGGGGCTCACTGCCCCACCTATCCCGGGGGGTAGGAGCCCCCCCCCGCCCGGGGTAGGGGCCCCCCTACTATCTATAGGGATTCCCCCCTACCCCCCACCCCTTTATAGCTAGAGTAGGGGGCCCCCACTATAGATAGGCAGAGGTAGGGTTCATCGGCCCCTAGGCGGTCAAGCGCCTAAATGAAATGCTATATCCCCCTACCGGCCGAGCCCCTGCTCCTGTCTCGTTCAGGGAAGGTTCGGATTCTTCAATTTCATGTCGGGGGGGATGTGACCTATGTCAGGTCCGTAAGATACCACAGCTTTCTGTGTTCTATGATTGACCTCCGAGTAATGAGTAGGTAGTTCTCTTCTTCGGATTCTTCTATTCCTTCCGATTCTCCTCTCCCTGGCAAACCAATAGGCTGAATCGCGACACAAATTGTCTTTGTTCTTTACAATGATACTGGACAGACGCAGACAAGTGGGTTCGAAAGTTCTTCCCCCGTTCCTTCTCTTGAATAAGAAATCGGAATAAGACATATAATCCCTCTTCATTTTGTCGTGCTCGGCGAACAAGATGCCCAAGCATACTCCTTTCAATACATAAGTTATACCCTCAGAGGTTTTCTCCTGCATGGAACGGCGCCACTGGGGAGAGCGCAACCGTTGCGAAAACAAAGATTTGAGTAAGAGGCGGCACCCCTGTCTCTTCTCCAGTGGGCGGAACCATCCTTTTTTCGTTATTATCCACCTTCTTTGGGGGTGATTACGGCATTTGCCCACGATTTGATCGACAAATCCTTCAGTATAAAAATATTTCCTCACTTTTCTCCCCACGGTTGTTATTACGGAATTCTCTCCAATAGGGATTGGATCACCACGGGACGCTTGAAAACGCGTCATGTTGGCCATTTCATTATTCACACGAATCTTTCGGTGACTTATAAGCTGCCTCGCTTGAGGAGGAGTTTCACGGAAATGGAGACGAACCGGGATGACGTCCGATCTCGTTTCTGGATTGAGTAGAAAGGGTATGTATGAAGCTCGTTCTGTCCCTCCGTGCATCTTTGCGATAGGTAGATTTCCATAAAAGGGGGACAACTTCCGGATGGCTTGTGGTTTAAGATAACTGTTCAAATTCTGTCTCAGATATGGAGTCTTCCCAATATATCTTCTCTTGCTCTTCAATCTTCGGGGGATGCGGCGTGGTATCCTCGTCAGTCTCTTGTTCCGAACATTTCCCGGAAGTAGACGACGAGTTTTAGATCTTAATGCAGGCAACGTCTTTTGCTAGTGGTCCCCCCCCGGCTGGGATTGTGAAGGGGTTCGCTCAATTCCTAGCTTATATTAATAAAGTACTAATAGCTTAGCTTCACTTTAGCGGCCCTATAGTTCCCCCCCAAGGCAGACCCCACCACCAGGGCTTCGCCCACCACAAACCCCACTGACCATGCCCGAAGGGACCGACCATGCCTGAAGGGACCGACCATACTCGCCTTAGGTCGGTCCAACCCCACCCCCCACCCCCTTGTTTTGAAACATAGGATTGGGAAGTCAACAGGGTTGCGATGCCTTAAGTAGGAGGCATACATTGGATGACAAAGATGCAAAATTGAAGTGGTTGGGTTCAATGAACTTAAGACACCGTGATGTAAGATCCCCGATTTCGCAGAGGCTTGAAAGCTTGCAAGGAACCTCACATAAAGGATGTGACAAGGTGGTCGGGTTTTCTTTAATCCAGATGGCATGTTATTTAAGGGAAGTCAATTGTGTATCCCGAGGAGTTCCATGAGGGAGAACCTAATAAAGGAGAAGCATACTAGGAGGAATGGCGTGACGCTTTAATGAGATAAGACTACTGCCACTATCGTATGAGCATTATTATTGGCCTCAGTTGTCACAGGATGTGAAGAAATTTGTACAAAGTTGTAGGGTATGTCAGATGGCTAAAGGAGTGAGCCAGAATACAGGCTTGTATCAGCCCTTACCTCTACCAGAGAGGTTGTGGGAGGATATAAGTATGGATTCTGGTTTGCCAAGGACACAACAAGGGAACATCTCGCCTTTGTGGTGGTTGATAGGTTTTCAAAGATGGGTACATTTCTATTCACATGTCAAGACAAGGCTGATGTAGTCCACATTGTCAATTTGTTCTTCAAAGAGGTGGTGAGACTACGGTCCTGGCCAAAGAGTATTGTTTCTCGTGATCGCGGACACCAAATTCCTGTGGGGCACTTTGGAGGACCCGGTGGGAAGAAGACGGCTGACAGAGTTGAAGTTTAGTTCCATACCACCCAACCACAAACGCATGGGCGCATGAGGTTGTTACCGTGAGTCCGGGTAACCCACTCCAGATGTTTGGTAGGAGATAAACCCAAGGGATGGGACTTGATCTACCCCAGGCAAAATTTTCCTACAACAATTCTGTCAATAGAAGCACTGGTAGATCACCATTCCATATTGTGTATGGAGGTAGCCCTAGAACAACTCTAGAATTGAGGAAGATGGACCAAGAGAAGAAAATAAGTGTTGAAGCCAAGATTTTGGCAACACATCAAGGATATACATGAGAAGGTAAAGAGAACATACAACAAGATGAATATGTAGTATAAGGCTAAGGAAGATTAGAAGACAAGGAATAAGGAGTATCAGATTGGTGATGAAGCAATGTTCCACTTGAGGAAAGAAAGGTTTCCAGTGGGAACCTATAACAAATTGAAGATGAAGAAGTTCAGTTCCTATAAGATTTTAAAGAGGCATGATTCGGTGGAATGGCTATGAGGTAGAGTTGCCGGAAGGATTCAACATTTTCCCTGTGTTCAACATTTTAGATTTGACAGAGTATCATGAAGGTGGTGTAGAGGGAGTACCAACGATGGAACAGTGTGGGATTCCAACACCTACTTTAGAAAAGGAGGAGATTGAAGAAATCCTGGATAGTCGTGTGGGAAGGAGTACCAGGAATAGGTAGTATGAAGAATATCTGGTGAAATGGAAAGGAAGGCCTTTTGAAGATTCATCCTAGTTGCCTAAGGTAGAGGTTGACCGTTTGGGTTTTCCTCCACCATTTGAGACATGACAGGGTCACTTCTCAAATTACCCTAGGTGTCTGATGCAGGAGCATCCAGTCGTGTAAGGGCAATCTTGCATTACGCAAAAATAGTTAAATTTCAAGTTTCTTATTTTTTATATGTTTTTACTTTTTTGGATACCCTTTTCATCATAATGAAATTCCCAATTTACAGTTTTTATTTTCTATTCCTGGGAGGAAAGATATTGCAGTTTTAGTTTCCCAGATTTGCACCTAAAAATCTTCCTAGTTAGATTTGAGGAACTTAGAGTTCCCGGATTGGCCCCGAAACTTGCTGAAATTGATGTAGCATATTTTGAGTGCATTTTTGACTTCGTGACCTTTCCAACGGTTCAAACGGTTAGCGAATCAGAGTCCCAGATCAAAAGTTATGGCCCCAGGAAGTTGGCGCACTTTTTAGAAGATACAATTGCAAATGCTCTTTTGAAATTTGAACTTCATTTTGTAAATTTTCGGTGCCAAACTGCCTAAACGCAAATTTTAATGTTGTTTTCACTCCAAAATAAAGAGGAGCTCTATTTAAGGGCGAGTTTCTTATTTTTTGGTAACTTTTTGAGGACAAGCTCGTATATTGCGAAAGGGTTATTCCGTAGCTTTCTATAACTTGCATGTGTTGTAGAACTTGGCGATTTGAGATCCTCTCCATGTAAGAAGCTCCATTTTCTGAATAATAAAATTATTCTCTTGTTTGTGGGTTATTTTCTAAGTCTCGGGCTGTGCCCTCATCACTTGTGGTCTTTAGGTTAAAGTGTTGGTGCTGCTTGATAGGTGATGTTGGTTTAGAGTTTGTTTGCTTTATGTCATGGTATACTATTATTTATGCATTAGAGTTTCAACATGATACATTGCTCTTGAGACCATGTTGTGTTCACTTGGAGCATGTGATCTCCTAAGGGTGATGTTTAGATCATGATTTCATGATAAGTTACTAATTCAGATGATTGTAGCTTTGATAGTGGTTTGGTGATTCTCTATGTTTTGGGTGCATTTATCATATGCTTGAGAACTTCATGATAGTGTAGTGATGCATTTGGATTTTATCATGAGATTATTGTTTATAGGTGCTCATGGATACATGGAGAATGAGGTGAGACTTTATTTCTCTTGAGATGAGAGGTGTTGTTGAGATGATTACTCGTGATGATATTTCAGGAAAAAGTCCAAGGAGCCTACACCTTTGTTGGATGTGAGTTCAACAAAGACCTATGAGGAGATTGATCTTGGATGTTTCATGAAGACTTGCATATCTTGGAGGAGCATTCTCATTCCAACTCTTAGTCTACTCAGCATCTTATCACTTGAGAGGTAATGCCCATTATTTCTCTCAGGTGCTTTATGCTTTCTTTCATAGACATGGATCTTGAGAGACTATTAGATGTTTCTAGAGGGTTCATTGTGAGCGATGGATAGCATGGTTATCTCCTTTGGGTTTGCATTTTTCATTTATGATGATTATAGTAGATGGTAGTGGGATAATTTCTTGAGATGGGAAATGGAGTAGTTTTATCTTCTCTGAGAAGCTTACATCCATGTAGATACATGATGCATATGTTATGTTCGATCTCTTTGTTGGAAGCCTTGCAACATGAGCGTGAAGTATGGATGGTTGTGTTGGTTGTTTCTATGTTGTAATTGATGTCAACATGGTAATTGTATACACCTAAAAATGGTCACATCACAATAGTCTGGTAATTAATTAAATATTTTTAATATTTAATTAAATCTCTGAATTTAATATACGTATAAATAAATCTAAATAATTTATTTATATTGTTCATTATTTCATTTTGATTAAATAAATAAGTTTATTTAATCACTTTTCTTATCCATTTCTTAATTAATTAAATAAACATTGTGATTTATTTATATTAATTATCATATAATCTTGGCTTGAATATTTTATTCAAATAAAGATTAAATATTCTTCTCTTCTAAAATTCTTCCAAATTCCATTCACAATTAAATATTCCAAATATTTAATTAATTCTTCTAAAGTATATTTGCAATTAAATATTCCAAATATTTAATTAAATATTCTAATGTCCATTCACATCAAATATTTCAAAAAAAATTTAAATCCTCAAACTCACATAAAATTAAATAAATTTATTTATTTAATATTGGATTATCTACAACAACTGTGAAATAACTTCAAAACAAAAAATAAACAAATTTCTCTATTTCTGAGTAAAGTTGTTCCCTTGGGTTGAAGACAAACCTCCATTCTTCTCTCCAACCTCCCAACATCTTCCATCTTCCTCTCAACCTCTCCATCTCTCACCATTCAAAATTACCAGACAATCTCATAGCCATTGATCTTTGCCAGCCAGGCTCTTGCCTGTAAAAATATATAAAAGGGATTGTCGGGTCTTTGAAAAAAAGGAGAAGCTTTTGTATGGGAAAACTATAGTCAATCATCCTTCCAGCATCCATAGCCTCTAGAATCATACCATAGCATAGCTTAGCATTTTAGCAATCCATATCATGGCCTATCATCCTCATATCATAGCTTCAAAAGCATTCATAATCCATAGCCCCTGTGCATATCCACAAACCAAGATTTCACTCCACCAGCATATAGGATAGAGAAGTATTCTCTCTCTTTGCATACTCATTCTGCAGGTTTCCATTCTGAGAAGCTTTACTTAAACAATCTAAGAGCAGCAGCTTCAAGCAAATCACTGGAGATAGAGGACAATGGAACAATTATGAAGAAGCTCTATTTGATTTCTTTGATTTCATTATATTTATCTTTCTTTAGTTTAATGTTGCATTGGTGTGTTTTTGTTATCTTATTTTGATACTAACATTTCCCACACACATTTTTGGTGCCCACCATGGGGCTCTTGCCCCAATTTTAACAGCTTTTCATATATTTTTCTGATAGGTTACAACTGGAAGAGCGTACTAGTGCATTAAACATGCTCCAGCACAGATCAAATCCAATTTAGCACTCTTTTACTCTGTTATAGTGCTCTTTAACTTTGTTTTAGCGCTCATTGCAAGTTCTACAGTGCCCTTTAAGGATTATACAATGCCCTTTAAATATTCCACAGCGCCCTTTAATGATTCCATAGCACCCTTTCCAGTTTCCTTAGAGCATTTATGTTTTAGCACTCTTGATGTATGCTTTAGCGCATTTCTTTATCTTAGCATAGAATTTGTAAGTCTGCAACTGTAATCTGTGACTTAAGTAAAATTTGACTAGATCTGATGCAACCGTGACTAGTAAGAGCTTTAAGAAAATGAACCAATCCTAGGATAGTCATTTAATTGGAATGAATGAATCCTAGGATAGTCACCTCATTTTCTATTTTGGACTAAAAAGAACTCCATTTCTTTGTGAAGCAATATCTTCACCTAGCATAGAAAACTATTTATTTGGGCTTAAAATTGAACTCTTGCTTGCTATCATTAAATGGTGATAGGCCTATGCTCTCCCCTTAATTGGGTGATCAAAATTCCAGACTCATCTATTCTATTTCATGAAATTTTAAGCTTTGTTAAAACCTTTTAGAAGGCTTGCCGTAGTGGGAAAAAGTACTCACCCTACGGGAATGACCTAAGTGGGAAAAACTAAATCCAAGTTTTCCAGCCCACTTTAATCAAATGCGGATGGTTGATGAAAATCTCATTTTACGGTAGTGTGCAAGATAACCATCCCCAAATCCTTTGTTCTAAAGGTTGGGAGGTCTCCTGAGGGAGTTTATTATTGATGTACCGAAGAGAAACCCTTACTACGAACTTAGTGTAGTATCCAACTGAAGTCAGTTTTTGAACATCATAATAATCACAGTGCAGGGGAGGGAAGAATCTACCCCCAAGATACTCACCATATAACTACCAAGGATCGTTTGCTCAGGGGATCCGGTATCCACTTTCGTCACTTTGAGTATGCGCCTGGAAAAGACAAAAACACAGGTGCCCCTTCATGGGTGACACAGCTATGTGAGTCAACACAGTTCTAAGATGTGGGTTGTTGATTATTATGGTGACCTACCTAAGTACTAAGAGTGAGTCTGCTTGAACTATCTGTCATGTGTAAAACCTGTGAAAACAATTTTTGAAAAACATTTTGATCATACACTTAATGTTTAGTATATGACTTAAAAACAACTATTCTACAACTTGCTTGATGTGTTTTCAAAACATTACTTCAGTAAAGATCATCCAAAACTCACAATTACATTGATTGCTCTCATGTTAAGAGATTGGAAATCCACAACCTTTGTTAAGAAATCCATTCTCAAACGAATCAAAAAGCCAAAGAAACCACATAGCTACAAGAAACTATTGAAGAAAACATTATTCTTGTACCAAAGTTGAAAGGTTTTACTTAAACATAGAACCTTTATCCATCGATATCATGACTGTGTTAGAGGTTTCACTGATTTATTATGCTGTAGAACCATTATACTCATGAGATTTCTTTCAAAGAAGAGCCCTTTGTCAAAGGCACAACCACAGTATGCATATTCATTTTTCTTATATTCCCCAACCTGCAATTGAATATTCTACTCGTCTAAATCAATTTATGCAATAGAGAACTCAATCACAAGGCATTTCTCACAAATCCATCTTTTTATGAAGCTACGATCAATCTTCATAAAGTGAAAAATCATTTTTTCTTGATCTTTTGCTTAAATTCCCACCAACAGTATTTTCATCCTTTCAATTAGGGAAAACACGAGCTAAAGACTAGAAATCTTTTAAGTCATAGAATCTTCATTCTATCCTGACTTTCATAACCATCAAAAATTGCACTATTTCATTCTTTTGATCAAAAGTTAGTAGAATTTGGGGCAAAGCTTATGCTTGTTGTCACGAGATCTCGAAAGCACATAGAAAAATATGAAAGAGAAAGTACCACAAATAAAATGGGTGATAATAGTGAGAAAGAAGAGAATCCATTTCATACTGAAGAGTTAACAAAAGAAAAGCTTCAAGAAGCAGAGCAGGATCCCCAATTCCATACTCTTATGGAAAGAATTTTAGAATGAAACAAAGAAAGATATTTTCTTTCATTGGCTAATCAAGGAGCTAAGTTACCTTCCGATTTTGATATAGAAGGGATTAAAGAGAATCTTGAAACTCCTCCTAATGATTTTAGTGCCCTTACTCAACAGATAAAAGAATTACAAGGGCAAATAAAGGAAATGCAAGGGGGTGCAACAAAGAAGTATGTTTTGGATGACATATCTCCTTATCCATTTGATAGGAGTCTTCAAATGGTCCCTTTTTCCAAAATATTGCGAAATCTCTAAATTTGATAGGTACAATGGGAAAACTGGCCCCATTGAACATGTGAGGGATTTTTGAAATATGATAGAATTCGCTTATGAAGATATCTACTTAATGCGATTGTTTCCATGAAGTCTGGGTGGACAATCCATGGAGTGGATTTCCAAGATCACTCCCCCCATCAAAACCTTTGAGGAGTTAATAAATTAGTTTATATCACATACGCCTACAACATCCAACACCAGATAACCATGCTTGATCTTTGTAAAGTGAAACGAAAAGTAGGGGAATCCTTCACTACGTTTTTGCAAAGATGGAGAAGATTGTTTGCACGATATTTCTACCCTATTCCTGAAAAGGAAAAGATGGATATCTTCATCAATAGCCTAGATCAAGAATTAAGCTACAGGCTTAATCTTCTTGTCCTCCTAACTTTGAAAAATTGATTGAAAATGCAATTACCATTGAAGGGGCCTTGGTCAAAAGAGGAGTGGTAAAAATTGATAATCCAAGTTCATCCAAACATAACAACAATGATAAAACAAGGTTTTGGAACAAAAATAAAAAAATTTCAATGATGGTATAGTGGATGCAAACAATCTACGAACAAGCTCATCTATCTTCAACCCATCAAGTGCTCCATGCAACAACCAACAAGGAAATATCAACCAACAAGGAAACAACAATCAACAAGGACAAAAATCCAATCAAGAAGGCATGACCAATCAAAACAACAAGGATAATCGTGGTAATTTCAATAAAAATCTTGGCAATACCCAAACATCAAATCTACCAAGACCTCCATTCTTTTCAAATTGACAGAATTTTACCACTTTGGGTCAATCTCTTGAGTCTGCTCTCGAGGAGCTTCTCGCTAGTAAGGTTATAACCTTACCACCACAAAGAGATTATGAACCATGAGTCAAACCACCATCATGGAATGACTTGTATTATTGCAATTATCATTGATGTAAAGGTCATAGAACAAATAATTGTCAAGCCTTGCGAAATCTAGTACAAGATTTAATTGACAATGGCACTATCACAATTGAGGGACATCATACCAATGATGATCATCAAGCATTCAAAGATCCTTACCAAACTATCAAAGGAAACATCAAATACCAAAGCGAAAAACATAAATAATTTTGAAGGCGACATAATCCTCCACATCTATGCAGATGATCAGCGAGTTAATGTTATTAAAATCAAGGAAAAACAAGAATATCAACAGGTTAATGTGACTATGAGAGGACAAGCAAAAGTTGTCTTAAAAGGAAGTTCATCTAAGGCAGCTATTCCTCCTCCAAGTCATTATAATCTAGTTGATCAATTGAGAAAAACATCAGCTCAAATCTCTATCCTTGAACTTCTCAAAATATCTCCTGTACACAAGAATATTTTAGAAGAAGCTCTTGTAAACACAACCGTAGACACTGATATGAATGTAAACAAATTTCAAGCCATGGTGGGACATTTGTCTTGCCCAACTTGTCTTTCATTCTCCAAAAAAGATGACGCCTCCATGACACATCCGCATAATTCATCGCTTTATCTTGAAGTCATGATCCATAAACACCAAATCAGATGTGTCTTGATAGATGGAGGAGCAGGTTTAAACATTTGTACCTTAAAGCTAATACATGCCTTAGGAATATAAAAAAATTCCATTGATCCACAAAGGAAAATAACTATCAAGGCATATGATGATGAAGAAAGAGCTTCTAAAGGACTAATAATGCTACCTATCAGAGTGGGACCTATTGTGAAAAATACCTTTTGTCAAGTTCTAGATCATGATCTTTCCTATAACATACTTTTGGGTCGTCCATGGATTCATGATATGTAGGCAGTACCATCAACATACCATCAATGCCTCAATTTTCTGAATGATGGACAGGAAATAACTATACAAGCTGACTACAATAGCACCCAAACTTGTTCAAATCTCCAAGCAACTCAAGACGCCTTTGTGCCACACAATAGGGAGGCTCTTACTGCCTCTTCTTCCAATCTACAAGGCCAATTTCAAGAATTGACAAAGAATCTTGACACCAAGCTACATTTAAAAGACAAAGGTGTAGGAAAATATTCACTATTCCTTTCTAGCTTACCTCCTTCTCCAAGGTCACATGGTCAGCCAACCCTATCAAATCAAAAGATCGCAACAGCCTCTACATCCCAAGCTTCTATGCCAATCACACAGTTTGATGGAAAATTCATTAAATCTAACACTACCGAGGAAGAAGCCGAAGATAGGTACATCCTAAGTTGTCTATACAAAGATGAAGATGAATCTCTCTTACACATCAAGTTACCTACCGAACAATATGGTAAAGGATATACCATCATGCAAAGAATGGGATATGAAGGAAATGGTCCTATAGGAAAAAGAAAAGAAGGAATCATTGAGCCAATTCAACCTATTTCAATACATCCAAAAGATAAAACAGGACTTGGATATGGTAAGGATACATAAGAGTCAACTTCACAGCAAGCACAACAAAATCATAAAGGAGAATCAATTTCAGATAAACCCCATGAAGATATCACTCTACAAAAATTTTATGAATTAGTTTTCTAATTGCAGAATAGTTCAGACATTGATTCCAATGAATATGAATGGGACACCATCTATAACGATGAATTTTGGAGAGACAAACAAGTTGATACCATACACAAATATGCACCTGTTCTCATACTCTATATTTCAGCAATAGAAGTATCTTTGGGAGCATTACTAGCACAAGAGGATTTTACAGACAAAGAAAGGGCCATATACTATATTAGCAAAACTTTAACAAGTCATGAATTAAACTAGACTTTCATTGAAAAAGCTTTCCTAGCAGTAGTGTTTGCTTCTCAAAAGTTTTGCCACTATATGTTGGCTCATATAGTTAAGCTAATAACTAAAATCGATCCACTAAAATACCTCTTAAGCAAAGCTACCTTAACAAGAAGACTTGCAAAATGGGTAATGATCTTAAGTGAGTTTGACACTCACTATGTAGATCGAAGAGCTATAAAAGGACAGGTCATCGTAGATTAGTTGGCCAAAGCACCTTTACAAGAAGAAAACCCAATGCACATTGAATTTCTTGATACAGACATCTTCACAACAACAATTAAGAAATCATGGACATTGCACTTTGATGGATCTTACATGCAACATGGCTCAGGGGTAGGGATTCTTTTTGTCACACCTGAAGGACATACCATTCCAAAATCATATCGGTTGATGTTTCCCTACACAAATAACATAGCTGAATATGATGCATTGCTCACAGGAATGAAGATAGCATTGGAATGGTGGATTATAGAGCTGCAAGTCTACAGTGATTCCCAACTTTTCATTAATCAAATCAATGATGATTATCAGACTAAAGATGATAAGCTGCTACCTTACAAGAACATGGTGGAAAATTTTAAAAAGTATTTTGTGGCAATCAAGTTTTCACAAATCCCAAGGATTGATATTAAAGCTGCAGATGTAATGGCTACAATTGCTTCCTTGTTACAATTATCAGAAAATCAAACACGATATGAATTCTTGGTGGAACAATTGTTTTCTCCTGCCTATGATAATCTTGACACCCAAGTCATATGCCATTTAACCAGTTCTAATTCACCTTTATATGGAAAGATTTATACCTATCTAAAAAATAACATCTTATCTCTGGACTTATCCCAAAACCAAAAAAGGAATTTCATATGCCAATCATCCCGTTATACCTTGATCGTCGATATCCTTTACTAACGTGGTCTTGATGGTACATTCCTTTGATGTCTTGAACATGAAAAATCTGAACAAGCCTTACAAGAGGTTCATGGTGGTATTTGTGGAACTCATTCAAGTGGTTTAACCTTAGCCAAGAAACTTGTTAGAATGGGATATTATTGGCCTACCATGGAGAGAGAATCTTTTACTTTTGTCAATAAGTGTTCTAAATGCCAGATTCATGGGAATCTTATTCATGCACCTGCACAGGAACTGAGCCTTTCACTCCGACATGGCCTTTTTCTCAGTGGGGACTAGATCTTGTTGGAAAAATTCATCCTTCATCATCAAATGGGCATAAATTCATCATCACGGCTACAAAGTATTTTACAAAATGGATCAAAGCTGCTCCTTTGACAACCATGACCAGTAAAAAAATCTCTTCATTTATCTTGAATTACATCATTTACCGATATGGAATTCCTAATTCTATCATCACTGATAATGGGAGGCCTTTCAAGAATCAGGATGTTGATGAACTCTGTGAAAGATTTCGCATCCAACACAGGTTCTCTACACCTTACTATACACAAGGAAATGGTCAAGCAGAAGCTTCAAATAAAACAATCTTGAAGATCTTGAAGAAGACAATAAATGATGCCAGTCGTGATTGGCATGTCCAGTTAAATCCAGCTTTGTGGGCATATAGAACCAGCATTCACACACCAACAGGAGCTACCCGATATGCCTTGGTATATGGAGAAGAAGCAATCTTACCATTAGAGGTTGAAATACCTTCGCTTAGGGTCTCACTGAAAGGATTGATAAATGATGAAGACTACCGAGTATCTCATCTACAAGAGCTAGAACTGTTAGATGAAAGATGTCAACATGCAGCTGATCATTTGAAGGGTTATCAACAAGTTATGTCTCGTAGCTACAATCACAGAGTTAAACCACAAACATTTCAAGTAGGTGATTTAGTCTTGAAAGAAAATCCACACAATCAGGAAGACAGAGAAAAGAAAGGAAAATTTGAACCAAATTGGCTTGGTCCATTTATCATCATTGCAGCATATGGTTCTACAGTATATCAGTTATCTATGTCAAAAGGGGACCTATTTGAGGAACCGATCAATAGCATTCATTTGAAGAATTTTTATGTCTGAATCATAAAACATTGAAAAAGTCCTGAAAAAATACATAAAAATCAGAAAAAGTCTTCAAAAAATATATAAAAATTAGAAAAAGTCCTAAAAAAATACATAAAAATAAGAAAAGCAGAAAAAAAAAAACAAAAAAATCACATGATCTAAAAAAGTGTAATAAAAACAAGTGGTGAAAACCTGGCAAACAAGCATTACTTGTGATAAAAATGGGCTCCTCTATCTATTAGCTTATGTCTTGCATTCACTTTATGACATCATCTATATATATATATCATCTATGCATATCTATCATATCCATATCATGCAACAGGAATCCTTGTGTTTCATCATGGCTTGACGAAATTTGTACATATCCATAATATTTAGGTTGTGTTTACACTGGGGGCAGAAACACAGACTAAACAAGAGAGGGGCAATGAGCTTTTAGAATATCACAAATAGACAAATGACGGTTTGACAAAACACAACATACATTGACGCATCAAATCAACCACAACACCAAAACGATCACACTAAGGATGACAAGTTGATACCTTACAAAAAGATGGTGGATGATTTTAAGAAATACTTTCTTGATATCAAGTTCATACAATTTCCACGTATTGATAATAAAATAGTAGATGCTATGGCTACAATTGCATCCTTACTCCAGTTGTCTACGAATCAAGCACAATATGATTTCTTGGTGGAACAATTGTTTTCTTCTGCCTATGACAATCTGGAAACCCAAATCATTTGCCACTTAACCAGTTCTGATTCTCCATTGTATGGCCAAGTTTACACTTACCTAAAGGAAAATGTCTTACCATTGGACTTGTCTGGAAATGAGAAAAGAAATTTCATCCGTCAATGTGCCTGTTACACTTTAATTGCTGATGTCTTATACCAGAATGGTCTGGATGGTACCCTCCTTAGATGTCTCGAACGCAATGAATCGGAAAAGGCTTTACAAGAGGTTCATGGTGGTATTTTTGGAACTCATTCAAGTGGTTTAACCTTAGCCAAGAAACTTGTTAGAATGGGATATTATTGGCCTACCATGTAGAGAGAATCTTTTACTTTTGTCAAGAAAATCCATGTAATCAGCAAGACAGAGAAAAGAAAGGAAAATTTGAACCAAATTGGCTTGGTTCATTTTTCATCATTGCAGCATATGGTTCTGGAGCATATCAATTATCTACATCAAAAGGGGACCTGTTTGAAGAACTGATCAACAAAATTCATTTGAAGAAGTTTTATGTCTGAATCATAAAAATTAGAAAAAGTCCTAAAAAAATACATAAAAATCAGAAAAAGTCTTGAAAAAATATATAAAAATTAGAAAGTCTTGAAAAAATACATAAAAATTAGAAAAAGAAAAAGAAAAAAAAAAAGGAGAAGCTTGCATATAGGAAAACTATAGTCAATTAGCCTTCCAGCATCCATAGCCTCTAGAATCATAGTATAGCATAGCTTAGCATATTAGCAATCCATATCATGTCCTATCATCCTCATATCATAGCTTCAAAAGCATTCATAATCCACAGCCCCTGTGCATATCCACAAACCAACATTTCACTCCTCCAGCATATAGGATAGAGAAGTATTCTCTCTCTTTGCATACTCGTTCTGCAGGTTGCCATTCCGAGAAGCTTTGCTTACACAATCTGAGAGCAGTAGCTTCAAGCAAATCACTGGAGATAGAGGACAATAGAACGATTCTGAAGAAGCTCTATTTGATTTCTTTGATTTCATTCTATTTAGCTTTGTTTTAGTTTAATGTTTGCATTGGTGTGTTTTTGTTATCTTATTTTGATACTAACATTTTTCCACACACATATTAGAACAATTGACATTTGGGAAAATTTCAAATTTTGAAACAATAAATAAAACACATCACTCTTCAAAGAGAGAGCCAAAATGTATACACCTAAAAGATGGTCATCACAATGATCTAGTAATTAATTAAATGTTTTTAATATTTAATTAAATCTCAATTCAATATAGGTATAAAATAAAATCAAATAATTTATTTATGTTGTTCATTCTTTCATTTCGATTAAATAAAAAAGTTTATTTAATCACTTTTCTTATCCATTTCTTAATTAATTAAATAAACATTGTGATTTATTTATATTAATTATCATATAATCTTGGCTTGAATATTTTATTCAAATAAAGATTAAATATTCTTCTCTTCTAAAATTCTTCCAAATTCCATTCACAATTAAATATTCCAAATATTTAATTAATTCTTATAAAGTCTATTTGCAATTAAATATTCCAAATATTTAATTAAATCTTCTAATGTCCATTCACATCAAATATTTCAAAAATGTTTTAAATCCTCAAACTCACATAAAATTAAATAAATTTATTTATTTAATATTGGATTATCTACAACAACCGTGAAATAACTTCAAAATAGAAAATAAACAAATTTATTCGTTTCGGAGCAAAGTTGTTCCCATGGGTTGAAGACAAACGTCCATTCTTCTCTCCAACCTCCCAACATCTTCCATCTTCCTCTTAACCTCTCCATCTCTCACCATTCAAAATTACCAAACAATCTCATAGCCATTGATCTTTGCCAGCCAGGCTCTTGCCTGTAAAAATCTATAAAAGGGACTGTTAGGTCTTTGAAAAAAAGGAGAAGCTTTTGTATAGGAAAACTATAGTCAATCAGCCTTCTAGCATCCATAGCCTCTAGAATCATAGCATAGCATAGCTTAGCATATTAGCAATCCATATCATGGCCTATCATCCTCATATCATAGCTTCAAAAGCATTCATAATCCACATCCCCTGTGCATATCCACAAACCAACATTTCACTCCACCAACATATAGGATAGAGAAGTATTCTCTCTCTTTGCATATTTGTTCTGTAGGTTGCCATTCTGACAAGCTTTGCTTACACAATCTGACAGCAGCAGCTTCAAGCAAATCATTGGAGATAGAGGACAATGGAACGATTCTGAAGAAGCTCTGTTTGATTTCTTTGATTTCATTCTATTTAGCTTTCTTTAGTTTAATGTTGCATTGGTGTGTTTTTGTTATCTTATTTTGATACTAACATTTCCCACACACAGTAATAACTACATGGTGATGACTATATGGGAAGATTTCTTGGTTTACCAGAAGTTGTTCTTTGCCAATAATACTCCTTTTATGATGGATCGATATGTTGGTATTTGAGTCTGAAAGTCATCTCAAGATCTGATATGAGTCTAATATCCTATCCATGTTTTATTGACTCATTTAAACTATTTTTTCTTGGATCTTGAGATGTTCTTTTGACAATGAACAAAAAGTTATCTCTAAAAAAGTTGAACACTATATCCTACTATTGTTCTATGCGTGGTGTACTATGTGGGAGACTTTACATTCTACTAAGGTGAACATACTTATACTACGGTTGTGCTAATAGAATCTTTACTATTAGTATGATGGGAAATTAATGTGTTCTTAGATCTAGAAGGTGTTTGCATTGAAGATTATTTGTTGGTTTGAAGAATTATGTTTTTTAGTCTTTGCCAACTCAGTGAATGCAATATATTATGAAGACTAATAGCCAACTTGGCATAATGCACTACATGGATAAAATGTTTGAATCTTATATGTGTTGTGCAGTTCTTGCACACACGCCCCACTTGGAGTAGGGACCCCCCTTTTTTTGGTGTCTTTGACCTTTGATTTTATTGGATTTATCATTTTAGGGTCTTGACATGTTGGTCTTGCTGGCTCTGCCCTTGCCCTGAGGTTGGAATTGATTGAAATTGAGTTTTGGGCCAAGTCCGGGTTTTCACCTGGATCCGGGATTTTCCACCTCTGGCGGATTCTTCCGGGCTCTGGTTCCTTGTCTGTTTCTGGCAGGATTCTCCGATTCTGGGTTTCTGCCTGACTTCGGGATCTTCCAGTCCTATCGGATTTTCCCGGATCCTGTCAAAATCCCGGTCTTCCTCATTCCCCGGTTTATGCATTTCCGCGAAATCTGTGTTTCCGCGCATTATGGGATTTTCCGAAATTCCGCTTGGGGCTCGGGTTTCCGGACTTGTCAGAAACGTCTTTTCACGCATTAATGGTTGAGGTACCTTTGCTCAGACGGGTATAAGGTCGAATTAAGGGCATTTTCTGATTCATTCTAACTTCATTGCTCCCTTGCTGACTGCTCTGGCGATTGAGATTTTCATTTGGGCTTTGAGGGATTGATCTTGGTTTGTTTGCACGGGGATTTCTTGAGTGTTGTTGCCGATTTCTCTTTGCTTGGGCGTGCTTGCCACGTGGTCGATTTTCTGGGCTCGATTTCCGCTCGCTTTGATCCATGGTATGTATCCATTACTCTTTCGTTTGCTTATGGGATGATTTGGGGTTTTCTTGCACCGGGTATTGTTAAATTTGGGGTCGGCCCATGATTTGATTTTGACTTTGTATTTATAGAGTCGAGGTCCATCCCGTTTTTGTTATGGAACCCCATTATCCGTGCCCTGTGAGCTCCATTTGTCCGTTGGATTGCATATTTATCCTTTGGGTGGCATTTTGGGTCGGATTGCTTGTTTGTTGCGGGCGCTAAATGTGTTATCATGCGAAATTAGGGTTTCCCTTAGTGTTCAGCCTAGAACGATGATTTTATTTTATGCTTGAGTAACTTTCGTCCCGTGTTATGTTGGCTTCCCGTCCTATGAGGATTAGAGGGATTTTAGGTAATCCTGAACCGATATTTTTAACCCTAAAGCTTGCTCTGGTTTTAATGGCGGGAATTCGATCATTTGATTTAGGGCATCATCGTTTCAGCACGGGGGTTCCTTCTTTTGAGGGCTTTTGGGAGTTGGGTCCTTTGCATTGCTTGAGATTGTTGATTATCGTCGGTTTTAGGATCATTCGAGCTCAGGTAGTGGAGATCCTGTGGTCGTTCGGGTCTTGGTGCGCGTTTTTCCATTTTTCGGGTTTCGAGGACCATCGCGGAATTTCGTTGCTCCCGGATTTTCCCGGTTTGGGCTTATTCCGCGGGAAGGGTTAATTTTCGGTGCATTTGATGCTGTCCGCGAAAATCCGTTCCATCCGGATTTTTCCGGATTTCCTGTCTGGTTGCGTTCTTTTGTATATTTCGATGATAGGATTGATGGAATGATCGTTTATACTTATTTCCTGTTGCTAATGAGTAATTTTTAACTATTATCCTTTTATTTTCTGAGCGTATTAATGATTTATATGTCTAATAATGCCTTGGCAGCAGGAATCCGTCTAGGTCGGATTTCTCCGAAATTCCACCCCGACGGTATTTTCTCGGTTTACATGATTTTCCCAGATTATTGGATTTCTCCGGATCTCGAAAGATTGGCAATTAGCAATGGATTTTAATGGATTTATATGATGTGTGCTAACCCTTTGGATTGATATGAGCTCAATAATTGAATTCTAATAATAATTCTTGAATGTGCAGGCCGAATCAAGCAAGGCTGCTGCTGGGAAGTCCAAGGGTGGTGCAGGGGCATCTTCAGTTTCTGAGACAGAGAGATTGAGATTAGACATGAAGAGTCAGGTTCCAGAAAGTAAGATATCTTCCGTGTGGGCTGAGATATCTGACACCAACGTTGGCGCGTGGCGGTACGAGGAGTTCAAACAAAGAACAGCTGAGAAGGACCAATCAGCCTTGAGGCAAGGAATGATGAATTCAGGATTGGTGCATGTGGCAGGGTTCCCTCCAGCGGTCCAGTGCTACGAGTTGATTTTGGAGTGTGCTAGACAGTACGCTTTTGATACACAGATGGTGGTCAGCACTGAGGGACGAGTCTTGGCAAACTTCAGTCCTGCCTCCATTGCCCGGGCCTTCAGCATGCCGGATCTCCCCTCGGTCTGTGCCTTAAACATTGACACAGCTCGAACATATTATGAGAACGAGCCAGTTAAGGCTCAACAGATCATTAATTCATGGCTGGAGAAGCCAAAATCCCACCACTCCAAGTTGCCTAAACAGTTGCACAGGGTGAAATTCAGGCCGGATATCTATGATGCCATCACACTGTTGAGCAGGGTGGCCGGACTTAAAACTGCCGGAGTATTGGAGAGTTGGATGGTCCACGTGATCACCAAGATGAGTCAGGGAACAAATTATCACTGGGCAGGTCTCATCAGTGCGGAAATAGACAAACAACTGAGGAATGTCTTGGAGTCGAAGAAGTTCACCATGTCCTCCTATATCATGTATGTACTGGCCATCTCCTATCCTTACAAGGGACTGACTCCGGTGGGAACTATCGGGCAGGATATCATCTACGAAGTCTATCCGGAGCTACATTTGGGACACAGAGATTATAGGAGGGCCAATGATGCCTTTACAATGCACATTACCCGGACCCTTCAGAATGCAGAACATATCAGATTATCCGATGGGGCTAAGGGGTTGATCAAGAATTACGGGGCATGGTTTATCCAGTTCCCCACCTTCACTTATCTCCGGATTGATGGATGCCCTGTTGCACCCTACAGATTGCCCAGGTATCCCACTGACCGCATAGTGCTACTGGAGGTCGTAAGACAAATTTGTGAGTTTGATGCAGTGGTGAAGAGGGAGAAGCATAAGACTGGCTTTGGAGGTGACTTCCCTCTTGGGATTGGCGTGGGGGAAATGTGCCCGTCCATCCAATCGGCTCACACTGCAGGTGAGGAGTTAGCCGCATATGGATTCTCTTTCCATTCAAAGAGAATGAACTTTGATATAACCGGAGAGGCACAGAAAAGGGCTACCCGGGAATACAGGCATAAGGAGGATTTGGAGGACTACTGGGTCAACATCAAGGATGACCTTGATGCGAGGAAGAAAAGGTATTCCCGGCTGCCTGTAGAGGCCATTAGACAGTATAATGTGAAGCTGATTCCGGATCAGCTGGATGACGATGGAAAACTAGTCCAAGACCATGTTTATGAGCCCATTAAGGACAGGTCAGTGGCAGACATTGATTGGAATGAGCCTGAGGTAACAGAGTTGGAAGACTTGATGGCTCCAGTGCTAAGATTTACTTTTTCTTGGATTAAGCATAAGGTCTGGATGTTGGAGAATGCTAATGTGCCTTGTACTTTTGATTTGATGGGGAATCTCGACCCCATGTCCACCTCTGAAGAATCCAGGGAAGAGGACCCCAAAGGGAAACCAACCAAAACCTCACCCTTCAAGATCAAAGTCAGAGGTCCTAAGGGAACTGAGCCTGTAACAAAGAGGAAACCAATTGGAAAACACAGGTGGAAGACTCTGACAATCAGCAAGTCCTCGGATGAGGAAGAAGCAGAGAAAGCTGAAAGAGAGGATGCTCCTCCACCACCAAAGAAAACCAGAACTACAAGGGTGGCTAAGAAGAAAGACCAAACTACTTCAGAGGGTGAACCTCCAGTTGTTGATGTGGAGAGCTCTGGGGGGGAAAAGACCAAGGTGTATACCAGAAAATCCAGAACTCCTTCCCCAAAGGATGCTCCACAGCCGAAAGATTCTTCTCCAATATTGCTAGCTGAAGAACGGGACAAGCCTGTTTCTCCTCCACAGAGCGTACTAGAATCGGAGAATCCGGATGAGCAGGAAATCAGCGGAGAGGCAGAACCGTTCGAAGAGGGAACATTGTTCGGTGAGGCTGCCGAGCTTGAGGTAGAGACGGAGGAAAGACACACTTCTCCCTTGGTACAATACGAAGATTCCCTGGAGAGTGAGAAAGGCCGCGGATCACCGGAACCGGAGGAAAGCCTACCTGCTCGGACTCCATCACTGGTACATCCAGAATTGGGACTTGAGGAGGCTGGTCAAAGTGAGAAAACTCTGGAGAAGGAAGGGGACAAGGTAACAGCCGAGGATAAGGTTGAGGTGACGGCTGTGGAAGGGGAGAAAGCCACAGAAGGTCTGGGAGAAACTAGAACAGAGGAAATCCGGACGGGCCCCGTAGCCCCGGACTGGCTGGAGAAAGAAATTGCAAAGAAGAAACAAGTGATCGTAGAGGACACTCCTCTTGACTGGGATGAAATGTTATCTCAGATTGGAAAAGGGAAGAAGAAGAAGGCTGCAAGGGTGATTTCCTGGGTGGAAAGGGATGAAGTGCATAACCGGGTAGTTCACATCGCCACCCCTGCTGCAGATAAAACAAGAGATGAGGTAACAGGCCAGGATTACAACATCCAAACTATTAACCTTGGGCCAGCCTCCCTTGAGCAGGATATTGAGGAGTTTGAGGGGTCAAGTGCCGTAATTGTTGACAGACTGAAGAAGGAGACCTAGTCAAAATGAGAGCTAAAAAGAGAAAATGAAAGGTTGAGGAAGAGTTTAGAAGAGGTCATGAAACCTCTACAGTCTCTCCATCCGTCCTCCTCTACTACTCCGGGATTTCTGCCCAAGGAAACAATTTCCGGAATTGAAAAGATGAAGGCCTCCGCTCAGGCTGCCACAGACTGGTTAATGGGTGTCCAGACACAAGGAGATGAAGCTATCAAGGAGATCCTATATGTTGGCAAGGATGCAGTTCGGGGAAAGGAGCTGTTAGAGAGTATCCTCTCTCAAGATAAGAATGACATTGACCTCCTGCTCAAAAGTCAAGGATTATTTTAGGACATAGCAAGGAGCAGTTGGGCAAAGAAGGAATCCTTCCCTCTGCCAGATTGGATGAACCATGGGAATGGTTCGAGGCGTTGCAGATCAGGCAAGGAGGCCTGAAAAAGATACAAAAACGAAGGAAATCAATTGAGGCTGACCTCACTGCAATTTATGATGGTTGCATTGCCTTCTTTGAGGTGATGACAGGGAGAAAGAAAATAGCTCCCAAATATCTGAGCTTAGATCAACTGATGGAATGGTGGCATGAGGTTTATGCCTCGGAATCTGATGGAGCTGTCACCTCCCATTTGCTTGATGATGCAGCTACCTACTTGGCAGTAATTGACAGGTACATGACCAGCATGAAGGACTGGAAGAAAACCATTGAGCGGTCCAATGAGGGAATTGATTCGATTAAATGTCGGCTCAGGGTTTTGCCGTTGCCACCTATTGCTGAGCTGGAGGGGATATTCTCGAAGGTCCAAGGGTCATCAGCGCAGAGGAAGGACAAAGGAAGCAGCAGTTAATGCTTATCTCAAGATTTGTGCTTCCCTATTATCATAGGGCATGCATTGGACCGGACTTCCTTGGGGACTGTGCCTTGGCCGACTTGGATGATGGCATTAAATGTGTGCCTTAGTTTGTTTCCTTGGCCGACCTGTTTTGGTAGTTTTGATTATTTTGTAAAAATGTTTGGCTGGGCCGACATGTTTTGGGGGGAAAATTTGATAAATAGGCATTCTTGCCTCATTGTAAGAGTGAGACATTGGTTATAGACATAGCAAGACAGTAATAGAGCATTTGAAGTTTCTTGAAGCAAACATTACATTCAGAACAGTTGAATTGTTGCAGCATTTTCTGGTGATTAATACAATTGAAGACATTGTGGTTATTCCTGGTGAAATCCTTTGTGTTATCTCATCTTGCATGGTTCCTTTGTTCTATCTTTTAAATTGCTTGAAGATCTAGGGTTTAATATTCAGAAATAAATTAGTTTAGTTGGATAAATGGTGTATGTGATTTCATATTTGGAATGTTTGTAGCTATCTCAGGTCTATACTCCCAGTAACTATCTGATTGTAGTAGGCTGGTGAAGTCAACCTGGACCGTATATTCAAATGTGCTTAAGTTCGGTTGTAGATGCAAGTCTATGATTTGAAAATCTGTATTCCTCAGAAGATTGCACTGTTCTTGTAAGATTGCCTTGTGGGTCGAACAGGAATTGGTTATTTGAGATAGGTCCATTCCAGATATATGTTATTTACACTGCTTGTCCTTTCAGTAATTTAGATTTTATCACTTCCTTGCATCCCTATCTTTTGCTGTTTCTTTATTATTCAGTTAGGTTTAGGATTTTAAGATCATCATATTGTCAGATCTGATAAATTGAAAAGATACAGTTTGCTTGTAGTAAGGTCCGATTGTGATTACCAGCATTTCACATTTTATCTGAGTTGTTTTATGCATTGTTATGACCTAACACCCGAGAGACCTTGGGGTAATTTTCACAATTTATTGTTGAGAATAACCTTTCAAGAGAGATAGAATATTGCATTCATCGAGTTGTTGCTGTCTGAGAAAACACCATCAACAAACCTCATTGCTTCACTCCTCAACATCCCAACTAGAAAAATAGCCCATGTGGGATCCATTCAACACTTTGGTCAAATGAGTCCCATCCAAGTGGGACTAAGTCATCCAAGATGGAAAATGAGTCTTGTTTGGGCTATTTTTGAGGTTTGAGTAGGAAAAATTATGTTTTAAGTTTAATTTTCCTTCATGTCTACCTTGGGGATCAAGTTAACAAGCATTTCAGTAGGATTTCCTATATAAACAATCTTTTAAACCCTAATTCATAATTCATTCATCATTCATTATCCATCTCAAGTCAAGCAAGCTAGGTTTTGATCATCTTAAGTCATTAAGATAGCTTTCTAACGTATTCAAGGGAAGATTCTTCATCCATTTTTATAGAAATTAAAGATTTATCATCTTTGAAATTTTATAATTCCTTGATTTCATGTTCATGATTCATATTATTTATTCATTTTTTTTAATTACTAAAAAGTCGTTTGCCTAAGGAAAACCCCTATTCCTTAACTTTCAATACTTCTTCTCCTTCTTTGTGTGGTTGCAGATTTAGTTACCTTAAAGGCTTGGAGATAATTGAAGAATAAGTTGAAATTTTTTTGAAGTGACCTCCTTACTGGCTAGGTCAAAATATCCATAAAATGTCACTTACAATGTCAGAAATCATAGTTTTAGATCTGAACACCTAGAGGAAGCAAAAGAATAGACTTAGAGCTTCCGACTCCACTTTCATATTTTTAGAAAAGAAAAAGTGGACTCAAATACCATTAGTTTCATATGATTCCAATTGTACATGTTTATTAGATATTTCTATAGATTTGGATACCCATTTGGCTAAAACAAGCTCTAGAACAGGTTTCCAAATCTGTGACTAAGTTGCCTAGATTGGTGTACTAGATGATTCCTAGTAGTTCAAAATTCTAGAATGAACAACATTTCTAGTCTCTATTCTAGCCTCTACAATTTTCCAAGTGCACACTTTCTATTTAGTTTTGTTTTCATTTCTCAGTCATTTACTATATGTTTGCATATCACATTATGTTTTCAAAAAAATTACATTTTCTTAGTTTTGCATTAATAGTTAATCTCTTTTATCATTTTTTAGGATCTAGGACATTATCCTTAGATATATTTCAATAATATTTCCATTGGAATCTCAAGGGAACTGTTGGCTTCCTTTAATGGTTTAATAACTAAGTCTTTAGGGTTGTGACTTAGAGATTGAACAACTGCACTAAGTAGCTATCTCACTCATCATGAAGGTACATTTCACTTGTCAACCAAGGGACATAAAATTGAAATGTATCAACATTGTATGTGCACTAGAACTTCAATTCCATCATCTATAAAATATGAAAGAAACAATGCTAGAAATAAAGTGTTGGAAGTAAATCAACTTAAACATTGAACATAAATCAACATCTACACAAGAATTAACAATTGGAATAGAAACAAAGGATAGTAAAGAAAATATCAAAAAATAGATAGGAAACTAGCTTATCTTCCTCAGTTACAAGAATAGTCACATAATTGAATTTTAGTGGCTATAGCAATAGATAGTTGCTAAAACTAGAAATAATTGTTAAACAGAAAATAAATTTTAAACTAATAGATGGAATTCTCACCAAGTGGGCCCCTTGGGTGATTCTCCCTTACACCAACTCAAATGCAACAACTTAGAATGCCATATTATTTCTTAAAATCATAAGTACAACATCTCAACAATAGAACTATAAAACTAGAAAATGTGAGTACAAACTCAAAATATCCAACCTTCTCAAAAGGGGCATCTGACCATTATTTATAGAGAGAAACTATCGACTAACCCTAACTACCTAGGCAGTTGAATCCATCAAAATAGGATGATGCCACTTATTGAAAAGCACAAAAAAATATGGAGGAAGTTATGCATGCGCTAAATTGGTTAAAGCAGACTTGCTTTGATGGAAATTTAGCAAAATACACTCCCTGGATTTGCTACAATAAATATGACCATTAAAAAAGTGGTTACATTCTTTTATTTGAAATTGGGAATTCTCTCCATGAGATTTTTCCCACTTTGACTTCTTAATGATCAGCTTCTTGACTTCTTGGTAACCAACCAACTGGAAAGAATTTCTCCCATGAAGTAGGCTTTGTTGACATCAACATTTTAGTGGAAACCTACAAAATACCATTAGCATGCATAAAAAAATGTATATCTATAATTATCTTAGTAACATTAATTCAACCACTTGTAAATTCAACATAGATAATTCTCATAGCATGATAATGTCACTAAATTCATAGAGATAAACATATGCCAAGGTCTATGGTTTTAAGGAAAATATCAACAACGAAGTGTCAAAGTCTGTGATAGCAACAAAAAATATGCAATGAACCTTATCAAAATTGAGTCATTAATTGAGCTCATCATTCCCCCCAACCTAATGTTTTTCTAGTCCTTCAATAGAAGGAGCACTTTTATTTTTCCTAATTAATGCCTTGAAGTCAGCAACTAATAGTTATCCCGCATTATTCTCTACAGTGTTTGAATTAGGATCCCAATAGAATCCTTGTTTGTTCTCCAATTTGTTCCATCATTCCCTTTCTACAGTTATGTCATACTGGTGAAACATGCAATCTAGCATAGGCCACAATATAATAGATGTCTGAAATGTTAATGGAATCCAAAATTGTTGCTTGCTTCTACCAACCTTTATGTACTTGTCAACCCTTTTGCATGTTGCAACATAGTTTTAAAAAAGTGGGTTTGAACTTGTTTCAATTCTTTTGGTAGACTATTCCACATCTACACTAAGTATCACATTACTAATTTCCCTATGGTTTCAGCTACCTGCTCATATTCCTTGTGAGTCTCTTCTCTAATAGTAATAATCCTATTCTTGTAGGTAGGGTAGTAAAGAATTATGTTCCATGTCATGAAAATATCTCTAGGGTTACTAGATTCAACCCTGAGAGCCAAGGGAGTATGAAATTCCCTTTCCCCGTAAGTTTTATACTATTGTCCCTAACTAATTTCATTCTGAATCGAAGACATAAATTCCCTTAAATGGAGGTCTTCAATATACAATAAGGGATTTCAATCATGCTCATTAGGAAAAAGATAATTGTGCAGGTATAGTTCAAATAACAAATTTTTAACATCAGGAGGGGCAAATTGATAAGCCTAGAAAAATTCATGTGGAGTGTCAAGAGTAGGACTCAAACCTAAAATAATCCTTGATAAATCAAAGGAAATATTTCACTCCTTCAAGTGTAGGGAATACACTCTAGGTGGAGTTCTACATACTAGCATTTTGGGTATTAAATCTACCACATTGTCTGCTTTTCCTTCAGGAAAACAATTTCTACATTCTTCTCTTCAAGCTTTTCATTTTTATTTTTAATCTCATTCTACAGCTTGCACATGATTTTATTTTTCCATTCCTCCTATTTCCTTTGCATCTAACTCCATAGTTTCATAGCTATGTGATTTCATGAAAAATTAGGAGGTTTATGTGTTCCTACCAAAATTTTCTTTTGCACTAATTATTATTGTTAAAATAACACTAGTTGTAGTGATTCAAGTTGTTATTCATGCTCTGGCTACAAGAACTTTGGATTCTTATCTTGTACTTGTTGTAGGGTTTTTGGAATTTCATCTTGTTCCCAATTCCCAACCTATTCTACAATGGCAGTGAGCTTTTCCAATATGATATTTGTTTGTTCTTCAAAAATATCTTTTCTCCTCAACATTTACCTATCCCATTGGGGATTCTCTCTCCTCCCTAGATATTTTTCTATGCCTAGGGCTTCTCTTTGGAGGTACACTAGTAGTTGGCTCAGCTAGTTTTGATCTCTTAGGACAATTTTTTGTCTTTTCTTTTGGCTGCAAGAGGAATAGTGTTATCAACCTTTCATTTCCTAGGGCTTGGTGTTTGTTTTTCTACCACTTGCTTATTGGCCTTTCCCTTTCTCATTTATATTTCTTTCATCTATACTTCCTCAATCCTAAGGGAATCCCTAGTTTGAATTATGGTTTTTAAAGGGAAATTAACATCAAAATCTAAGGATGAACTTTCCTCATCTAAATATTCTAACTAAAAAGACCCTATTTCAATAACTTGCTCGCCTACAAAAGGGTTTGAACTAGGGTTTGCACCATAGGTTGATACTCTAAGAGTAATTTTAGTAGCCCTCACTTCCCTACTAACCCTACAAGGTTGAGACTAACCTCTAGGATGTACATTTTCTAATCTAAATTGATCAATATTTACAAAATTCTCCCATGTCATATCAGATACTTCATGTAGAGATGTTTACAGTAGTAATTTGATTAAACAATGGTGAGATACAAAATTATCCCTACCTTTCTACATTATGGCTGCCATGATGGAAAAGAGATGGTATCTCACATTGGGCATGTTCATTCTATAAGATTTGATGAAAAACAAATCTATTAAGCCCAAGAAACTTGCATGCAAAAACCTGTCACAAGGAAGAAATCTATAGGAAACAAACAAGCGTTTTGCTCCGACAATGTGCAAAATGTATTATCAAAGTAAAAATGAATCAAGAAGTCAATACAATACAAGAGATCAATCCTTATAAAAGGAGATCAAAAATGAAAGGAAAACCTAAACCTAAGGTGAGTGCATTTAATAATTATTATTAATTATTAAATGACTAATATATGTGCATAAAGTGAAGTCTTAAGAGGAGAATAAAGTTAATTAATTACTTTACTCTAACAACCCCCCTTAAGATGAGCTACAATGCAACTACAAACAATGAAAAAGAAAGAAAAGGAACTACAATGCAATTGTGGGTCCTAGCAACATGGCTTGATCAGATACCCGAATATAAAAAAATCTCTATAAAGCAGAGTAAAGGAGAAAACCCAGTGGGAAAAAACTCCTCTCGAAAAAGAGATAAAGAAACATGCTGAAAGAAAAAACATGAAGGAAGGAAGGCCTCATTGAGGCCCCCAAGGACAACTTCCTTCACTGGCATGGATCACAGCTAAAGATAACCTTGAGGAGATGCCAGGTTTAAGTGAATCTCCTGCTTCTCCTCTATAGGAATGTGCTCCCAAGATGGGGGAATGCATCTGAATCATTTGCTTGATGAAGTGCATGTGGATTTCAATGTGCTGACATACAAATGCTACATTGGGTTTGCTGAGAAATGTGAATGGCTTTTCTGATTATCCTAAGAATAGTGGGACTATTTGGGAAGGAGAAACGAAACTCTTTCATCATCATGAAAGCCACTTAAAACCTCGGCCTAATACTATTGTCTGATGCCAAGCCTCTATAGGCGATAATGCATGCTTGTTGCTTCTTGCAAGACCATGTGATAGGACTGAAACCAAGGCAAAAACAAAACCCAATGGGCTGTGAAGTCATTGACATTATCCTGTATTGAGTCAGTGGAAATGATGTGAGGGGATCCTGAAGTGTAGTGAATGCCATAATGAGTGGTGCCCCGAATGTACCTCAAAATACGTTTGGCTGCTTGCCAATGGCTCTCATGAGGATCATGGGAGAACTGAGAAACAAGGCCAACCGCAAAGGAAAGATCAGGATGAGAATGTGTCAGGTACAACAAATTGCCAACCAACTGCCTATATAAATGAGGATCAGCTGAAGGTGAACAAGTGGAGATAAAACAACACTAGCGGAAATGAGTGGGGTAGACTTTACGTCAAGCATGCCAAATAAGCTAAAGCTATCAAGAAACTATGCTTACAAAATGTCGTCCCCATCTAAAGACTAAATAACTGTATACCCGAGGAAAAGAAGTGTAGAACACCAAGATCTATCATCTCAAACTACTCCATCAAAGCTCTCTAAACACTCTGAATCATGGAGGATGAGCTACCTGTAAGAATGAGATCATCAACATATAGCACAATAATCAAAAGATCACCCTCTTGATGTTGAATGTCCACTGTGGGATCGAAATGACAGCGTGTGAAGTGAGAGGAAAGCAAGAAAGAGTCCATCTTCTCATACCAAGCCCGAGGGGCTTGTTTGAGACCATACAATGAACGCCAAAGTCTACAAACCAAAGAAGTGTCCTACACTGCAAATTTTTGAGAGCTGCTCCATATAGATCTCCTCATGTAGGTCTCCATGCAAGAAGGCACTCTTCACATCCATCTAAAACACTGTCCATCCCTGTGAACCTACAAGTGAAAGTACAAGGCTTATAGAGTTCATCTTGGCAATAGGAGCAAAGGTCTCAGAGTAGTCAATACCCTCTACCTAAGAAGACCCCTTTGTAACAAGATGTGCCTTATACTTATCAATAGAACAATCTGCAGCATACTTGGTACGGTACACCCACTTGCACCAAACCAACTTTCTTCCCTTAGGAAGAGGACAAAGATCCCAAGTATGATTCTTCATCAAGGAAGAATACTCCTCATCCATGGCCCTATCCCACTCAAGGTGACCTATCATCTCTGAAAACTTTTGAGGATCATCCAAAATGGTATGACTCAAAAGACTAGAACTAGATGTTTCAGCATGAGTATGATGAGTATTTGAAGGATCACCTGCCAAAGAACCAACTATCTCAATAGTAACATGAGCCCACCTAGGAAAATGCAGAGCAACAAGTGGTGGTGGAGAGGGTGGATCATCATCTACATCATCCTCAAGAGATGAAGAGGGAGGAGTAGGAAATGAGGGAGAAGTTGGTGATTGAGAATCCAAGGATAGCACTCATCAAACTAGACATCCCGCTGAAACAAGACCCCTCTGGAATTAGGATCAAACAACATGTATGCCTTAACATCCTCATAGTAGCCAACAAATATGAGTGGTCGGCTCTTCCCATCCATGGCTTTCTGCTAAGCATCAGGAATAAATGTCCATGCCTCACTACCAAAAACATGAAATGTAGAAACATCAGGCTTGACATGTGTCCAAGCCTCCTTAGGAGTCATATGTCACAATGCCTTATGAGGCATCCGATTTTGAATATAATTGGCACAACTGACTACCTCAGCCCAGAATGAAGAACTCATAGCTTGAGACTGTATCATACAATTTGCCATCTCTTGTAAGGTTCTATTCTTTCTCTTAGTGACACCATTCTGCTGAGGGGTGTAAGGGACTATAAACTAATGTTGTAAACCATGCTCAATGCAAAAATATCTAAAAGCTTGATTAAGATACTCCCCCCATTATCTGTGCATATCCTCCTCATAGAAAGTCCAAATTGCTTCTCCACAAAGGTCTTAAAAGTCCTGAATGAGTCAAAGACATCAAACTTGTACTTAAGAAAGTACACCCATGTATGTCTAGAGAAGTCATCAATAAAAGTGAGCACATAGTGGGCCCCTGAAAAGGAAGGAGTCGAAAAGGACATAAGATCACTATGTACCAACTCTAGGGGTGCCCTAGCACTTGTGGCTCGACCCTTAAGAAAAGGATCTCGATGATGTTTGCCAAGGACACAACCTCGACATACACCATCAGTACAAGAAATGTATGGGAGCCCAATCACAAGTGCCTGAGTACTCATCTGTTGTAGATATCTATAATTGACATGGCCAAAATGCTCATGCCAAAGCCTACTCACTGAATTTGCATGTGCTATAATGGAGGAACCAATAGTGTTTGAACTCTCAAATCCATCAAATTTGTATAAGTGTGATGCAAAATCCCACACTCGGTGGAGTACAACCAAGTCAAGATCATGAGGTCTTGAACAACCACATCATGGTGAGGAACTCAATTGTATTACCAAAGCTGGAGTGGAAAATCTGATAAATGAGTAGAGGTTTGTTGGAAATGTCCAAGAACTAGAGCGCATCACGAAGACAACACTATCTAATGAAAAGGTGCACGAACCCTAAACTAAAAAGTTGTATTTGAGTCACCAACTATAATATGTCTAGTGCCTGTAGGGGCAAGAGCGGTTACCAAATCTTCTATGTGTGTCATATGATGAGAGGCACCAAAATCTAGAATCCAAGTGGATTCTGAGGAAAATGATCATGCAAAAAGAGCATGACCTTTCCTTGTGGGCTATGAAGGAGGCTGAGGTGCACTGATATTATGCTGCTACATGGCTTCCTCTAAAGCCTCTAAACATTTCCAACACTTGGAAACTAGATTTCCTTCCTTGCCACAAAAACTACAAGGATCACTAGATTTATTCTTAGTCTTGTAGGAAGACTCACCATACTGCGAAGATTTTTGTTTGGGTTGTGGTTTTGAATCAAACTTAGGTGGTGGCTTGGAGGGATTCTCACTAGCCCCTGATTTCTTTCTTAGGCTTCGGTTTTTGCTTTTATTTTCTCTTAGAGGACTAGGCTACCAACGCTTGGTTCTATGAGCCTGAAAGTGAATCCATCTGCTTGAGCTTAGCTTGCTCACAAGTCAGACGATCACAAAAGACCTCA
>VDFB02238184.1:0-10268 GCA_007258455.2 Sequoia sempervirens | reverse complement strand
TGATCATGTTACAATAATTATATTGCTATTTAATCATATGAGTTAAATAATAAATTAATTACTCTATAATCATATGAGTTATTTAAGAGGCTGATATATTTATTAACTAATTAAATTGAAATAAACATATTAAATTAATAAATAGAAGCCAAACTAGAAGAAAACCGTAAGCAATCTTAAGAAAAATTAAGCAAATATGGAAGCAAACTCTAGAAGAAAACTAGAATCAAACCGGAAGCAAAAACGAAGCAAATCTAGAAGCAAACTGAAAGAAAAATCGAAACAAAAATTGGAAGCAACCCGAAGAAAAATCGAAGCAAACTTGGAAGCAAAAAACCGTAAACAAAAACAAGAAGCAAAACCGAAACAAAACTAGAAGCAAAATCGGAAGTAAAGTTGGAAGAAAACCGTATAAAAAGTGGAAGCAAAACCAAGCAAAACTAGAAGGAAAATCAAAACCGAAGCAAACCTGGAAGCAAAATTGGAAGCAAACTTGGAAGCAAAATTGGAAGCAAACCTGGAGGCAAAACTGGAAGAAAAACTGGATGTAAAATTGGAAGCAAAACTCGAAGCAAAAATGGGAGTAGACATGGAAGCAAAATCGGAAGCCAAATTGGGCGCCAATTTTGGTGCAATTTTCATCGTTACTTCCCGACACTATTTTGGGCACTAACGGAGGTGCTCTGATTTTCCAGTGCTAAATCCAGGGCAAAAGTCAGCGCAAAATACATTGCCGAACTAACCATGCCTATTTGCGCCAAGTTTAGTGGTAGCCAAATTGCTCAATTCATGTGCTCAAAATACACTAAAATATAGCACAAAATCTAGTGCTAATTTCCTATTGTGTTGTTGTGAGTGAGAAGTGCCTTTGCATATTTGAATCAAATAGTGTAGAATGATGAAAGAAGCCAGAGAATGATGAATAATGTTTTGAAAAAGTTCAATATATAGTTAGAGTTGATACAAAACCAACAATAAGAGTAAACGATATGTATCATTTACATTTTTGTTAGTAATCTAAACTCTCCTAGCTAAATAAGACTCCCATCATTCTCTCTCCTAACAGCAAAAACTTGAGTGTGAAGATTTAGAGTTTGGCCACACTTCATGTGATTGTTGTAGCGAACTCCCCCTAG
This sequence comes from Sequoia sempervirens, assembly GCA_007258455.2. NCBI lineage: Eukaryota > Viridiplantae > Streptophyta > Pinopsida > Cupressales > Cupressaceae > Sequoia > Sequoia sempervirens. Next base: position 9,132 of record VDFB02238184.1, on the reverse strand, counting down.
TCGACACTTCAACACAACTTCATTTCATTTAACATGCACTCAAGGTGCCACCATCGGACAGGTCAAGGTAGTCTTAATCACAAATATTGCTCTACACATGAATTTAAGGTGAAGGAAGAGCAAATCTGAAATGAAAAGATTACTTACGTGGGCATATTATAGGTCAAGGGAATAAGGGTGCCAACACCACCGCTGAGTGGCAGATTTGGCAGAGCATAGATCCCCCCACTTTGATGATGAAATGGTAGATACATCTGAAATGGAAGCTCTGACTTTCCCTTTCATTGCACATCTCCTTTATCAGTATTGTCTTCGTAACCGCCACCTACCAAAATGGCATTTATGAAGACAGTATTGATAATGGAGATGTCAAAGGTTGACTCATTTCTTCTTTATGTACAACATTAACAATTTTGAAGACATGATTTCACTAGTTGCAAGGGATACTCCATCACCTCAAAAAAAAGATAGCCAATTAAAATTTTGGTAACCAAATGAAAGGAAAGTTTATTTGTATTATACTTTCAGAATAAATCGACTTGATGCTTGACAGTGTGGCTAGAGCATTTACTATCCAACATTTATAAAAAAAACAAGATAAGAGTAATTGACATTTCGTATTCTTGTTTTTTGCAGTTTCTAGGAATTTAGTAACTGCTATAAAGAGACTTACTGTCTTAGTTTCTTCAACTTAAGTTTTTAAGATAACATTAGTAATACATAGAAGGGTTAAGCAAATATAGAGTATGCACAGGCTTCCCTCTATCTAGAAGGAGTTCTCTACACTCACAATGCAGAGGAGGCAGACTGAGATTACACATCAACTTGTGTGACTATTGCATGGGGGGACCTTGATTTAGCTATGAAGTTTCAACCAAACCACTTTAATTAACAATTGTTCTGACTTCTGGAGAAACCTTACTGCAAATAGCCTCTTGAGTATTCCCTAGGGATAATTTTATTTATCCTTTTCTATTTTATTTTTATTCTTAGCCACAAGAAGCACATAAAGGATCATGAGGATAGACAAAAAAATTATCAAGCCGAACTAGATGAGAAAGAGAAAATGAGGCAGCTCGACGAGGATATTGATGATGCTCTGATAGCAGGGGAACAAAAAGGCTGAGAACAATGAAAATAACTAACAATATACAAGTTTTTTTCTTGCACCCTACATTTAATAACAAAAGGTCTCTTTCAACCTCTGTAAAGCAGAATGATAAGAGTAAAAAATTTGAGAGGAAAAATAAGTAGCAGTGAATAAAGATGGATTGAATCTGTTTGAGAAAGAGGGAAAGGTTCCAATATGAGAATACGGTGCAAGCGAGATTTTGTGGGTAAATTAAGTGACAAAGTTTAACTCTTATGAAAGTGGGGCAAGATCGCTTGACAGATTTAACTTTTCAAAATGTGGCCTACATCTTTAAAATTGATCCAAGAGGCTCCCCAACACCAAATCGCAGCCTAGGATTACCCTACACTAAAACACATCCCAAGCTTACCTTTGCACTAAAATGTCGCTCGAGCTTACCCTGAATAGTTTAATCTTCAGAACATAGGGACAAATTAGTAAAAGCTTAAATCTTAAGAATGTGTCACACAACACATCAAAATGTAGTCCAAGAATAAAATGCATTACAATCCTACCCAGCAACAAAATGCAACTCAAACATATCCCACATTGCATCAAAGATAGCTTGATATGTAACACCCCACCACGAAACCCTAGAGGACAACGTGCTACAACACTTAAAAATGAAACAATTTTTCTTTGGAAACATACTAAAGATTGCAGATGATACAATAACACGTATTTTAAACCTAAGTCCTCTAAGGTTCCATGACTACGCTATTAGAATCATATTAACCAAACTAACAATAATAATAAATCATCGCTATCATCTCATTAAACAAGATTCATCTGACAAAATGAATTTCATTTCATCCATCACATTTAAATGATCAACCAATATCAATTAATCATAACATGTCATCAATATATACCAATCAGAATCAATTTCATTAACTAGCATAAGCAAGGCACATCATTAATATTACCCATTACAAGAAAAAGTTCAACAATGAGTTATAACATTACATCATTACATCAATGCTTCCAGAGAACAATAGAGAATAATATACATCAGAGTTACAATACATGATATAGTTTATTTAGTTTCAATACAAGTACATGAAAGATAATCCACTTGAGCCAGAACAAGTGCATAAATCCACATCATCATGAGCAATCATCATGAACACGAACAACAACAAGGGAACCCAATGGAGTGATAAGCACAATCTACCTGACCATGTGGAACTCGAGGGTCCACCCCCAATGGTAGGAGATAACACAAGATCCCACAACAACAAACAAGATGACCACAAAATGACATAACAAGGTTAAGCAGGACTCCAATCTAACACTTCAACCACATTAACATCACATAAGAACATACACTGCTTCTAGAGGACATTACACATCAAGGGGCGAAAACAAGCAAGGGATTACTAGTCTGTGAAGGGAAAAGTGTCATCGCATGGTGCTGGCATGGGTTGTCCCAACGGTCTCTCACTAGACCCCGACCCCCCATCTATGGTTGTCTTGGAAACCTCTCACTAGGTCCTGGCCCCATAGGGTGACACATGCAGAACCAATCTTCCTTTCATGAGGACAATGAAGTTGGTCTTTCCAACCAGGCTTTCTCAACCCATCCTTAGCCTAAATGAGCACTACAGACATGGGTGAGTCATTCACTTATCTTGATTAATGTGTAAATTACCCAACCCCCTAATTCATTTTAAGTTATCACTGAGTTAAGAAACTCCCACATGGGTTGTCCTGGATGCCACTTTGTGCCCCGACCCCATTGAGAGCCACTCCCCCTACTAGCAGCTAGAAGAACCAATAAACCAACAATGTAAATCCATCATGCACAAAACAAAAACCAAAAAAATACATAACCCGAGCAAGGCATGGACCATCTCGCTCTCATTACACAATCGTAATACAAATAAGGAGTGCATGGCTAAAGACCCACAACAATTCATAGAAAAAATAGTATCGATCAACACAAGGGTTCAACACAACAATTCAACCCAAAACATATTTTCCCAGGCCTCTGGAAGACTTCCAATATCCACCTCACACAATGACTTAAACATTTGTACAACAACCCCCAAACACCCCCAAATCAATATCCATTCATTTTACCTCATACAACAACTAAAACCAATAATAGAATCATGGAATACATAATAAATTTATAATGCAACCATTTCAAGTTCCTAAACATTCATCTTAAATAAAAGATAATCTATTTCCATGTACTAATCTTTCATTTATTCTAAATACAAAGACATCAATCTTTCTATACCTAATATTTTCCTTGTTACATTTATTTAGATACAAATACATAAAAGCAAAAATATTCTTTTGCAAGAACACAATACATATACGAGTATACATATACACACACAGACAGATATATATATATGTGTGTGTGTGTGTATGTACGTATTTGTTTATATATTTAGTAACAAAATGTTGTTATCAAAATATTAAATTAAAATACAAGCATATAATTATAACATTTATATATGTATATCCATACATATATATATATCAATAAACAAATGCATGGACAAAGCTGATTAATATGAATGTTGAAGTCCAACGAACTGTAGTGAAATGCATTCATTTTAATATGCATTTAATCCATATAAAATCGAACACCAAAGTAACCTTTAAACAACGATTTAAGAAGGAAACAAGGTATCGATTGTCTTACAAATCAAACACCCAAGCACTTATTTAAATGATCCGCTAACCATGTAATGAAACACAACAAATCTCCCTTAGTTTATCCACCCTTAAGCTGGCGACGGCAAATAAAACGCAACAGGGTATGCAAAATGAGATTTTATTTCAAAGGCTTTTAAATCTTCAAGAGAGAAACGTATTTTAGCCGAATGGATTCCTGTACAGGAAGCGGCAATGGCTCAACCAGAAGGTGCAATGAATTGCTCGACCAAAGGCTTCAAAGAGGCTCGTCACCTCAGCGAGGGTAGTTGGTTATGCGCAAGAAAGATTTATTGAGAAGGCTTAAGAAAATTTCAAGCAAATGCCAATGGCTAGAGTTACTAGATGACTTAACATGAAATGTGATGATTGTAGTTTACGCACTAACTAGAAGTAAAGCCAAATTCCATAAGCTTTTTGAAACATAGAATGGAATAGCATAGACTCTGCCTAAATAGGGTGCCTCAAATAGATGGGGTGTCATGGAGCGCTAATAGAAACTTTCAGATAAATGTTATTAATAATGTTGACTCCACAACCTTGCCAATATTTTTCTTGCCGCAAGAAAGAAATCACTATTTGAACAACGAAATACATCAGGGAGAGATATCTCAAAGCCATTAAAGATCTAATTTGCATACAAAAGGTAACGCGTAGGTCACAGATATCAAAGACAAAAGGCAACAAGGCATAGGTACCAATAGCTCGTGCATTGACAAAATCGGGTTTGCAACAATGATAATTGCATTGAGACCCAAGCATAAATAAAATAGTAAGATAATATGGCTATCGAATAATAACTAATTACCATACATTTCCAAAGCATCAACCATCATGGTATACCATAGAACGCAGAGGAATATTTGCAAAGAGGACCAAAGAATTTTCCAGAAGTTTCATTTGCTAATAATTTCAATTCAAGATTAAGTAGAGATAAAAGTCAATAAGCAATGAAACTTGGTATTTCCTGCTTGCCAGAGTAATAATTTGATGCAGAGCTCACACTCCCAGCTTGCAACTACAACCCAACTTCAACACACTTCAAATTTCAACAATCTCAGCAAAACCCATTCCCTAAAACCAGAAGGAGCCTCCAAGAACAAGAACTCTTCACGGAAAGCAAGATTATTTTTTTAGATATGGTTGAAAAGCCCCTTTTCTTTTAGCCAATTAACTAATTTATTTACAACTCCCAATCTGTTGTTATATGCACTCCCTTCTCTATTTAATTATTTTAATTATTTTATTTTCCAACTATTGTTAACTGCCACCGTTTAAATTTATTTATTTATAAACAAAACCTTATTTATTTGCACATAATAAATCAATAATTAAAATATTTAATTTATTAATTTAATATTTCATTTTAATTTTTTTTGCACAATACAATAATAATATACATTTATTTTAATATTTCTTTATTAACTCATACTTTTAATTTATTTAGACCAAATAAAGGCATTGATAATATTTTATTTATCAAACCACAAATGTATTAAAACATTTATTTAAATTATCAAAATACCTTTTAACAACAATAATCTCTTATTTTAATATAATAATCAATCAAAGCACTAATCAAACAAATAACTGAAATGAACAGAATACCAAATAGTACCTGACCTCATAGTGACACAGAAGGAAAGACCACAACAATAGAGACAGACCAAATCACAAACGAACACCACTATGAGGGTGACGACGGATACTCATCCTTGTCAAGGATGATTGCTTGACAAGGGACCTAATGCTATCTCCATCAATGATTTACATTGGGCTTAAGGAACGCTCAAACCTGACAATTCAGGTGGAGTCAATGCCTAGTACCTGCAACCTGCAGCAAACCAGCATAGTCAAACATTTACATAGTCATATAGTCAATCACACCGTGTAAGGAAAGTCGTAGCATCATAGGGCACTCACAAGTGAGTGATGCGACAATGTTCCCCTTCACCACAATACATCAATGCACAATAATCAAATGCTAATCAACATGATAAGAACAATCACCAAATAATCACATGATACGCATAGTAAGATTAATCCACATAATCAATTAAATCCATATACTATTCATAGCATAAGCATAAAGCATCAGTGATAAAAGTATCATCAACTATCATCATATTAGTGAATCCAACATCAAGCAAAGTATCAAAATGTCTCAATCCAAAACAATAATTGTCAGTATAATAGAGCACAAACTGAGGGGCACTACATCCTCCCCCCCAGAACCAGGCTTACTCCTGGAAGCCTGCAACAAATAAGGGTATAACTCTCACATCACTAGGGTCCCACTGGACCCTCACTTGGACTATGACTCGCTCCTCGAGGGGTAATTCCCGATGTTGCATAATGTGTACAATTTCCAAAGAACGCTACACGTCCTCTACCTGAGGTCTCAACGATTGTGTCCTAATACTCAACTTGGCAATTACCAATCGTTGCAAATTCTCTATGAGACCTACCTGCATCTCCTACTACTGGCTCTGAATCCGTCGGCCTCTGACTAAATCCAGATGTGATTTTCTGAGGACACTATCTAGCTATGTGACCTTGCTGGCCGCAAGCAAAACATCTTGTACCTCTGCTATGCCCCCGACCGCTTGAGGGTGCACTAGACTACTGGAAACTACCTACAAATTGTGTGCTCTGAGCAAGCTGGTCGAGATGATATTGCTTGGCTCGCTGCAAATTCTAGTTTTTCCTATACTGTGAATCACCATCTTGTTGAGATTGAGAGTTCCCAGATTTTGTTTGGGAATGTTGTTGTTGCTGCTCACCCTTAGCGGGCACCTACTAGCTCCTAGAGGAACCCGCTGCCTGAGACTGACTAACTCGGGGCTCGAAGCCTGGTGGAGGTGCACTACCAATCTGCACACCTATATGACCACCCAGTGCCATGGCCAAATTCTCCTCTATTATCTGAGCCTTCTCTATAGCCACCTCCATGGTTTTTGACTCAAACACATGAACACCCCCACTGATAGGAGCATTTAAGCCCTTGATTAAATATTGCACCAACATACCCTCATCATCACCTATGCTTGCATACTTCTTAAGCTCATAAAATCTATGCTCATACTGCTCAATTGACATGGCCATCTACCTCAATTCATAAAATTCATGTGTACGATGCTGCCTCCAATTATTAGACAAGAAACAAGCTCTTAATCTCTTTAAAAACATCTCCCATGAGACTATTCATCTATATCCAAATGTAGCTTCTACTCCTCCAAATGCCACCATGTGGAAGCAAAACCTCTAAGGTGCATGATAGCACACCTAGCCTTGGTGTTGCTACCATACAGATGCATGGTGAAACACCTTTTTAGATCAATTAACCATGTCTTTGCTTCCAAACCACTACCAGTACCATCAAAATTAGGAGGACGTGCCCTCAAAAGGTCCCTCATATGACTAGCTAAGAAAGCCTCATGCTCCACTGTAACCTCTCTCCTCCTGGGAGATCTATCTCTCTCTCCCTAACCACCAACTGATCACCCTCCTATCTAGGACCAAGGTGAGCAAGGACCTCCTCAATTAAATGACGCAACTGAACTCCCTCCAACCCTTGCTGATCCGGATTCTAACCATCGCCTCCGTAATTACTCTAGGAACCCTGTTTTCCTCACGTTCAAACTCATGGGAACTGTGAGGAGGGGTGTTCTGGAAATTGGCCCCACAACCACCACCACGACATCTACCATGTCCCCAACCATGGCCTCAACCTCTAGGCATTATCCTACACAGACACCACCAAAGGACAAGTTCCGGGATGTAAGGCAAGGATAACAACGGGGAAACATAATCTTCAAAGTCTATGCAACTAAGACAAAATAATGAACTCCAATATATACACTGAGTACCCAATGTTTGAACTTGGGCTCTAATACCATGTGTAACATCTCACCACGAAACCCTAGAGGACAACACGCTACAACACTTAAAAATGAAACAATTTTTTTTTGAAGTGCAACATACTAAAGATTGTAGATGATACAATAAGACATATTTTAAACCTAATTCCTCTAAGGTTCCATGACTTTGCTACTAGAATCCCATTAACCAAACTAACAATAATAATAAATCATCACTATCATCTCATTAAACAAGATTCATCTGACAATATGAATTTCATTTAATTCGTCACATTTAAATGATCAACCAATATGAATTAATCATAACATGCCATCAATAGAAATTGTATACACCTAAAATTGGTCATCACCTTTAATTAATTAAATACTAAATATTTAATTAATATTTCTAATACGTATAAATAAATTCTCAATTTATTTATATTGTTCATTTCTAAATTCTCCAAATCTAAAACATATTCTTCTAAATTAATTAAATAAACAAGGTTCCTAAACTTATTTTTATTTTAATTGATCTTCACTAAATCCAATTAGGAATTATTAGAGCACATTTCTACAACTTTTGTGCCACCTCACCAAGGTCACATGAAAATAAATAACTCTAATTTTAATTAGAATTATCTTCAACTCATTTCCTAAAAAGCACATGACTTATTCCTCCCACACTTCCATCAATTTTGGAAGCACATGGTCTTCTCTTCACACTTGAATCTTCCATCCAAATGGCATGTTTCCCATTGGTCAAGAGATTCTATGATCCAAATGGCATGTTGTCTTTGGTCAAGGGGACAACATCCCGATTCTCTTCATCTTCACCATCCATTATTCTTGTTCGAATCTAGACCGTTGGTTATTTCCACCTCACTATATGCTTGGAAAAGGTTATAAACCTTGGACCTTGTATTTTGCATCCACATTTGAAGCAGGAGCATGAAAAGCTCTTTATCATTGAGATTGGACATTTTGGAGTCTTATAACCAGTTTTACATCATTTTTTCTTTGCATTTACATCTTAGCTTTAAATCTTGCATCATAGTTGCATTTTATGTCCCATCTTGCATCATAGTTGCATTTTAGATTAGTTCATTTTAAGTTTGCATTTGATCATATGGAGTATCATGCATAGAATCATATAGATCACTACCATAGTATCCACTTCCACTTTTTCATTTATCATCAACATCATCCTTCACTCATCATAGCCTTCATCATCATTGATTGCATATAGTTTCATGTAGGCATTTAGTTAGCTTACATGTTGGATACTAATCTCGTTTCTTAAGTGTCATTCTAATAGCCTTTGTGCACATAGAAATTTGAGGGCCAAAGGTTAAAAAGAATCATTTAAGAATAGAGGACAATGAGACGTTCTTGGAAGATTCATCTTTATTGCAACTTAGAATAGTTTACTTTGCTTTGAATCTTCAATATAAATCATTTCATTAAGGC
>VDFB02238183.1:0-16647 GCA_007258455.2 Sequoia sempervirens | reverse complement strand
CAACACCAAGTGATGATACTTGCAAAAGTCCAAAAACATCAAAAAAATCAAAATCCAAAAACATCAGAAAATCAAAATCCAAAAACATCAGAAAATCAAAAATACAAAAAACATCAGAAAATCAAAATCCAAACACATCAGAAAATCAGAAAATTCAAGCAAAAACATTCATAAAATTGAAAACACAAAAATAGAGTCTACATCAATTAAAAATGGAGTCTGTGTCAATCGAACTACGTGGTCTCTGCGTGTATAACGTAGGCAAGGCTAATCTTTGATCAGTCCCCGAGGCCCCTAGGATAGGTCTTTAAGTTACATCATTTCGTCAAACATTTGAGAATATCATACAAACATCAGCGCACACATTTCAACATTGATGATCTAATCTGAATAATGATTTGAAAATACATTAAGTAGAATTTGAATTTTTGTGCTTTTTATCATTTGCTTATCATTTCTTGGGAGCTACTCAATGATGTATTGAACTAGAGAAGCAAGGAAGGAGAATGATACCTTTTCTTTGTTTGCTGTTTGTGAGTTAGTCATTATTATTTTGTGAATTGTCGCGGGAAGTACTCTACCAAGTATCATGGATGAAAAACCGATTCACTTAAGAAAATGATTAATTCTTGTTTGTTTACACAAGAAATGCTCAGGTCATCATTGGTCTATCCCATGCCTTGATGCTTGTGTTCGCTTGCAATATCAAAAATCATGAAAGAAGTACTCAGGTCATCATTGGTCTATCTCATATCATTGATGCTTGTATTCGCTTTCAACATTTTTAAAAGCTCAGTGATGAAATAAATGAAAATAAAAAGATTGTTGAAATGACACTTAGGTTTGCATTGATAAAATAGGATTGGATGGTTAAACATAGATTGCATTCATAATAATACATCTGCAGAGTACTGGTTGCACAAGTTACAAAGGTTCATTCACAAATAGTGTTATCTTTTCTTATTAAAGATTGAGTATACTTGACACATACAATTTTCATAATGACATGCATATAAAATCATTTCTTCATCTCATCATAAATTTCACAATAAACATCTCATTTTGTGGCATCATATACACGTTATGTTACATCATGCATTTACGTCTCATCACATTATCATGTAGTTGCAAAATCATCAATCATTGCATACATATAGAGGACATTTTACATCATTTCATTTACATCTCATTTCATATATCATATACCCATACATCATTATATCTATCACATAACATCTCATTACACACATCATTCATTTATATCTCATTTTATACTACATTTTATCCATTATCATTTCATTTACACCTCATTTATATTACATACATTGCATTTCATTCATACATCATTACATTTTCATCATACATCATTACATTTCATTCATACATCATTACATTTTCATCATACATCATTACATTTCATTCATACATACATTACATTTCATTCATACATCATTACATTTTCATCATACATCATTACATTTCATTCGTACATCATTACATTTCATTAGTATATCATTCATTTACATTTAGATACATCATACATTGCATTTCATTCATACATCATTACATTTTCATCATACATCATTACATTTCATTCATACATCATTACATTTTCATAGTACATCATTCATTACATTTTCATCCATACATTATTCATTTACATTTTCATTAGATACATCATGCATTACATTTCATTCGTATATCATACATTACATCACATTTTATTTATCATACATTTGCATCTCATTAAGAAAAGAAATACATTATCAATATCATATCACATCATCATTAATGCATCCATACAATCTAGTATAATAAATCATCATAAAACATAAAAATTACAATGCATCCATCACATAAATCATGTAGAACACATCATAGATCAATCGAACCGCTGCACATATATATCTCATCAAGTGTCAAGTATACAATGAAGTCTAAAAAAGATGAAAATAACATCATGGCTATACATATCTCTCAAAAAGGTGTACAAAAGATCTCAAGTGGTGCTCCCACCAGAAGGAGCAGGTCTCGCACCAGTATCAGTACCACCACTAGATGTCCCAGGATCTCTCGGATCTCTCGGATCTCTCGGAAGAGGCTGTGTCACACCTCTGCTCACTATCCTCGAACGAGTTCTCTCTGAGTGGGACTGGGCATAACTGACTCTCTGCTCTGGGGGGCAAAGCTCATGGTAACAACTCCTATAAAACTCAATCTCGGCACCTACCCACATAGCCTCCCGCATGTAGTCTGCCATGAAAGTCCCATCTGCCACTCTCTACAATCTCTCTGCAGTCGCTTGTGTTGTCTCTGTTGTATGTCTGACAGTATCTCGCTCTGCAGTCAAGGCTGTGATCTGTGCCTGGGTAGTGGTCAACTATGCTCGTACACCTGCTAACTGAGCCTGTGTCGTCGCTGCTGTCTGTCTGGCCCCATCTCTCTCACCAATCAGAGAGGTAATCTGTGTCTATGTAGTAGCTAGTTGTGCCTGCATCTGAGCCTAGGTCTGTGCTAGTAATCCCTGCACCTGTGCTAGCTGTCCCTGTAAAGTCTAAACCTGCACCTGTAAACCTGCAACCTCTGATCGCTCTGCCAACGAGGAAGCAACAGCCTGCCTCTTACGAGGCGCACTAGTAGATGGCTCTATGGTACCTGCTACGCTCAATCTCCCCCCATCTCCGCCATCATCATCACTGATATCGTTGCTGCTATCATCACTCTCACTGTCATCGTCACTGCTACTCTCACTGTCATCATCTCTCCCCTGTCTCTGACCAACCTGACCACCCCCTGCTGGTGCTGCTACTAGTACTGCTGCTGGTGCTACCGCTGGTGCTGGTACTAGCTCATCCAGAATAGTAATATGCGGAGGAGGGTGCAAAGCCAAATACTGTCTGTACTCAAGAGTAATAGGTGCCTCAACAATGTCCCGTGGCATATCCCATGCTGATGGCTGTAGAGCACAGTAACCCTCAACAAGTGCCCCATAAGGAAAACTAGGACCCCAATCACTAACATCTATCCGTCATCATCTGTAATGTGCTACTCCTTGTGGCATACACTGCACAATCCCATACTGTCTGTAGACATGACGAAACAAGAATCGCTCCAAGATCCTAGGGCTCTTCCCGATCAAATACATTGAATCGGACAAGAACCCCAACTCAATATCATCATCATCCCAGTCATCACAGTCTAAATAGGGACACCAGGTCACTGCCTCCACATCATCAATAATCCGCCTCCAATAATCTAGCTTACCCATCATATGCTGGGTAGGCCTGCCTCTATACCGAAACACATAAGGCCTTGTCGCTGGTCTCACTAACACTGGCATGGGACGCGTAACAACAATATGCTCCCATGCCCATACCTGAAGAAGTGTAGCTCCCGTCGATAAACTACTACCTCTAAGGTACACAATCCAGTGTAAATCATGATATAACTGGGCAAGCATACACATGCCCCAAGCATATCTTATCCTGTGGGCCACCAGACCCTCTAATACTCGACCCCATCCAAGAGATAGACCCTTTGACCTCTTATCAGGACAAAGGAATCCACCAATAAAGCCGGCCAAAACTGAAGGAAGTGGAGCATATGAATCATGCATCTCTACCCATGGAATCCACTCTCCCACAATATGGGGATCCTGAAAGACTCTCCGCATAGCCTCTACCCCACCAACCTCCTCTGAATCATGCACGAAAATCTCCCCAACAAAGGGAATGCAAAGAATACGCCATACATCCTCTGGCGTCACGGTCATCTCGCCAGTAGGTAAGTGAAAGGTGTTGTGGTCACTATGCCACCGCTCTGCTAAAGCTGTCAATAGACCCCTATTAAGTCTAATATGGGGCATATCCAATAATGTCGGTAAACCACAATCAGTAATATGTTGTCTCTCATCTGGTGAAAGTTGTGGTATCATATCAAAGGGCCAAGGGAACTGCTCTCACACCTAAATAACATCTAAATGCTCCTGTTATCATACAAAAAGAACATTTTACAGATCAATACGTTATCAATCAGCATATCCAACATCACGAGGTTATCAATTACTAAAAATTGTGCTTTTACCTATCAAACGATCAATTTATCAAGAACGAACCCTCATCTATCAATCAGGTTCATTCTTTCAGACATTCTAAATTATTCCTCACCTATCATGAGGGTAATAATTATCAAATCAATGGATCTCTCTCATCATGAGATCATTTACCATTTATTTAGTTAGATCAAACTATAATGAATGAAGTCAACAACAAATCGACGAAATAAAAAGCAAAGTGCACAATTTTTCATCAATCTATACCTCCAAGCACTACAAAATCTTATTGAAGCGCTACAAAATCAACCTAAAGTGCTAAAAAGTCTGGCGTGCTACAAAATCTTATTGACGCGCTACAAAAATAGCTCAACGCACTAAAAAGTCTGGCGCACTATAAAATTCCACTGACGTGCTATAGATTTGACCCTACGCGCTAAAACTATGACGTGCTACACTAAACTATGGACTCGCTACAGATTTGGATGGGCGCGCTAAAACTATGGCGCTCTACAACAGATTACAGACGCACTAAACCGTGCCTGCCCACGCTAAAACATGTAAACACGTGCAAAAAGACATGAAAAGTATGGGCGCGAATCACGAGGAAGATTTGAGGTACGTACCGGAGGTCCATAGTCGGTCGGATGCTGGTGACGTCGCACACACTCGAGTCGGTGGGTGTGGTAAGGAATCGGCATCCTGAAGCTCTAGCACTCTAAGGGTCTCTATCACAAGATTGTCAAAGTCAAATGCACAAATGACTTTTGAAAATGACCTTTTGAGCATTTATAGGTTATTTTTGGGGGATTTTTATGGGATTTATTTATTTTTCCTTCTGAGGAATTAATTCTTATCTATCACAGGGGCATTTTTAGACAATTTTGTTAGGAGATAAATTGTTTCTTCACCAATTCATCATCAAATCATCATAAAAATTCAAAAAATTTGAAAAATCATAAAAATCCAAAATTCATCAATTTATCTCCCGTGGGGGCATATATCGCTATCATTTCAAAATTCAACATCTAGGGCAAATCAGGGGCATATTTTAAACTTTTCGTCAAATACTGGCAGCTGAAGCAAAATCATTCTTTGAAGCAATGTGTAAACCCATCACTTCAAAGAGGGGCAAAATGTAGACACCTAAAAATGATCTGGAGAATCTAATTAATTAAATACGACTTATTTGATTAATTAATCTTTAATTCATCTACTTAGTAAATAAATAGAAATATTTATTTATATTAATTTCACCTATTAATTCTTCTATTTTATCATATTATTTCTCTCTTAATTAAATAAACAAAATTAAAGCTTTTTTTATTTAATTATTATCATTATTATCTTTATTTTGTCTATTAAAAATCAAAATTAAATACTTTGTTTTATTTAATTATTATCATTAATATTTCTTCTATACTTTATCTATTAATTCTATCTTAAATTAAATACACAGCTTCAATAATTTGTGTTATTTAATTACCTCATCACATTTCTTCTTAATTAAATAAAGATATTTTAAGAATCTTTTATTTAATTATCATTTTCCTTTGTTTTAATTTAATAAACAAACCCTATAGTTTGATTTATTAAATTATTTATTCCTCTTTTGCTAAAATTAAATAAACTAAAAATATTTAATTTATGCATAAATCATTTACACTATTCACTCACCAATAAAATTAGATTTTAAATCTAATTAATGCAACTTCCATTCACGGGAAGAGCTTCGGGGACAAACTTGCAGGAAGTCCTCTCAATCTTCTTCCATCAATCCTCCCTCTCTTCTTGCCTGGTGTTTTCATGGGGAGGAACAATCCTCCATGATCAGCTCCATCTTCTCATCCCATGCCATTCAATTCTCAGATTGAATCACAGCCCCTTATCCCGTATCCCTGTGCAAATGTGCTACCGTGAAAGCTATAAATACAACTCTTTGGCTACAGGAAATGGATCCCAACTTGTGTAATCTTACTCTGCAGGTTTTCCAAGCATCCAAGCATCCAAGCAATCAAGCATTCAAGCATTCATCCAACATCCATCAAGCAGCAATCAAGCATCCAGCATTTGCAGTCATGGCTGCCATTACAATAGATTTGCATATTTAATCACATAGGAATAGAATTAGTTCATTTCTCATTCTCTAAATGTCATTTCAACAGTTTAATTAGCTTCTAAATCTCAGAGCAAAGTAAATTAGAGAGATCCTTTAGAGTTAGAGAACAATAGGATAAATTTCTGAAGATTTCTAGTTTAAATTAGTTTAATTTCTTCAAATCTTAGATGCAATGTCCTATTTAGAAGTGTAGAAGCATGTTTAGATTGTTTATCCCATTCTTCCACTTACAGCTTGTTTCCAAATGTTTTGAACAAACAAGGTGTTTTGTAACCAAGAACAAGCACAACCCTATGCATATGAAAGACTATATTTGTTGAGTCCCCACTTGGACAAGTCCAACTACACTTATTTTTAGTGAATGGTTAGATGCTTGACCCCAGCTCCCCTCCACACACTCACTTCTTAGGGAAGCCAAGCATCATGCCCATGAAACTCCCATGGCATACTTTCCATTTCTACTAAAAATCATAAAAGTGTGGGCTTAATTGAACGACCGTTCTTGCACCAACAAATGATAGGATTTTTGGCCTTTCAACAAGGGTTTTAATTCAGATTTTTCATTCGAGGAGTTGACCCAACGTGGCAAGAGACCATTGTTTCCCTTCTTGTCGGAGCCAACCATGTGATACTGGCTTTGTTCCAAGTACCCACTTTTATATCCCAATTAGAAATACTCTTGGCTTTAGAGTGTTACGGTTGGGTCGCTCCCTTGGGTGAGTACTTTTTCCCACAAGGTAGGCCCTCTAAGATAAACAATAGCAAGAAAACATATTTTTAACTCGATCGATCTTTGCTGAGAAACAAAGAGAGAATACGTGCGATAAGTTTACTCACACTTGCATAATGTTTTGTTCAATTTTATACCCAAATTGGAAATGTGGAGGTAATCACTTTATCCCAACCTAAGACCATCAAAAAGCCTTTTGATTCTCAATATTGTCATAAGGTGCAAGAGAAGCGCATACATCTTTTCGATGATGTTAGTTTGAGTAAGTAATTGCAAAAACAAAGTAGCACATGTTCTTTTTAATCCAAAAAAGCAATAGTAACTTCTTTTTATAGCACCAAAGGAAATATGAAAATTTGCCTTCTTCAATTTTTAGCCTTAAATGAAATCTAGTGAGTTTGTGTCCTAAAGTTCATTTTAAGTCCCTTTTGTGACAAGAAATTAAAGTGTTCTTTTTAGAGCCCAAAAGGAAACTAGTATGTCGTAAGCATGAAAGATAACAAATTCTCCTTAAGAGGAATAGTGAATCCTCTAAGAGTGTTAAACAAACACTAGAGTGTTCAAAAACACTTGGTATTATGAAGTGATGTCATTATGCTTCCTTTCCTTTTCACCTTGGAATCAACCAACCTATAATAAAACCAATTAAGTTCTACAAAAATAGAAGTCAGGACATCAGCAAATAGGCCAAATAATCAGAATTTGACAAAAAGTAGGTGTCATAAATTAATTTTCACTTTCTACTTCCCTCCAGTAGTGCAATCCACAAAGGTGTCAGAGTTTGAAATTACCAACAGTGTTGCATAGCGCCACTTACCAATCAGTGTTGCTATTTTGGTCAGTTGTGCAGTTTAAGATTTGAGAAGATTCCAGTGGGTGAAAATGGCACAGTGGCACCATTTGAAATTTTGAATTCTGGGTGGGAAGTAGGGGGCGTCACAGTTTGAAAATTGTAGTGGTGTGATATAGCAACATTAGGTTCCCAGTGGTGCTAAATAGCAATGTTGAGCTTCCAGCAGTGGAGTTTCCTGTAGGCATAAAAACAAAAAGAAAAACACAAAATTTGATGAAAAAACGTGATTAGATTTTCAATTCAAGCCCTCCTTCTAGCGCAAAAATGTGAACTAAGTTCCCAAACCTGCACAAACACAAGAGACAAACACCCTATTAGATCAAATGCAAGTTATTATCATGATTCCCAAAGAATTCCATTTAAATTGCAATGAAAAGGAGATAAAATGAAGAATATAAACAAACATAAGCAAGAAATACTAAATCCTATTCAAATGCAATGCAAACTCTTGATCTCTTGGGGGAGTTGGTGCCAATTTGATGTGTAAATTGGCCCTTTCCCAACTCCTATGCAAGCTTTGTTGATTGGTGATGAAGAGTGATCCACTTTTTTGATGATTGATGATTGCTCCAAGACAAAACCTGCATAAACTAGCTATGAAACTCAATGAGATGGATGAAGATGGCTATGAATTTGAGTATAGTAAGTTTACTCAAGTTGTGGATGATAGAATGAGGAATGAAGCCTCTTATTTATAGAATGTTGAGATGGAAGAATTCCCAAAATGAAGCAATGTGGGACTAACATTCAACCAATGGCAAGGTGCCACTTGTCCCAATGTGAGTGGATGAAGGATGTGCAAGTTTTGATGAATGTGCCCATAAATGCAATATTTGAATTTTAAAAATGTTGAAATGACATGTAAGAGGGAAAAGAAATGCCTTAAATACCACTTGGTTGAATGCACAAGGACATGTAAGATGAAATAAATGCCTTGTTGGAAGGACTAAGTCCACTTGGATTTTGAATTAAAATTGAGGGAATATTCAATATTTATGCCATGTTGAGAGAAAATAGAGATTTAATAAATGAATTAAATCTATTTTCATGTGCAAGTGGCAAAAGCTAGAGGATGGGACATGAGATGAGATTAAATTAATCAAGGTTAATTAATTTAATGAGAGATTAATTGATGTGAAATTTTTGACTTAAATTTATGGATTGATTTGAATCAAAAATGAGAAGAATATGATTTCAAGATTAATTAAATAAATATTTTTTATTTAATTAATTAAAGGAGATGCAGTTAGATTAAATAAAATAAGGTTTTAATTTATTTAATTTAATGAGATAAACTTTAGGGATTTAATCAAATAAAATTGATTATTTAATTAAATAGGGATAATTAGATCAAATTGATTGATTTAATTAACAAGAGAGAATGACTTAATCATATAAATGATTTATTTAATTAAGGGAGGAAAATTGATGAATTTAATCAAACAAAGATGTTCGATTAAATGGTTAGACCGAGGGATGATTTAGGATGAAATGGCGTTAGTAGTCAGGATCAGATGTGCAATGTCAATCAGTACATTTTACATGTCTATAGGTGGTTTGATGTCTATTCTCCAATTGAGGATGGAACTATAACAAATGATCAACTTGAAGATGCAGTTGTTTATATTTCCAATTTGGATAAATATCAAGGGCTACAAGCAGATTGGGAAAAGACTTTGGATAAATATGGAGTAGAAATAAATTTATCAAGCTAAGAATAATGTTTATCCCAACTCCAGATCAAGCCAACCTAGATGATGTTCTTTCAAAGGTCGAATAACTTTCTAGAATGGTGACGAGGATAAGGAGGCCAACTTAGCTTGATTTCCTTGGGAAGCATGCATATTACATCAAAAGTATTAGGGTTACATGTCACAAGTACATTTATTTTCATGCCTAGGACCTTTTATTTAATTCCTTTGAGGCCGACCTTGTAATATTTTATTGTAAAATTTAATTAGGGTTGCTAAAACTACCAAGGACGGCCTATTTGGCTGACCTAAAACCTAATTTAATTTTTTTCCTAGGCCAACATGTCAAGTGCTTCTCTATATATTGAGGCCCCTTCCTTATTTTTAAGGTTGTTGTTGTTTCTTCTGGACATGAGATACTTGAATTGTTGTAAATTTTGGTGAAGTAAATACAATTGAAGACATTGTCTTTTGGTGCTCTTCCTTGTGTTATTGCATCTATGCATGGTTCTTGTGTTTCAAATTTGTTATGAGTTTTTTTGAGTAAGTGATTTCAAGATTAATCTTAGAGCTATTTGTAGTTCATTCATGTTTGTGATAAATTATTTAAGGTGTTGAGGAATCTTCGGTCCATACTTTTAGCAATTTTTTGATTGTAAGTTGTGTAAAGTTAGCTTGGGCCTACTCTTTGTTGCACCCAAGTTCAATTGTGAATGTTTATGCATTTCATGCTTTTGGATGAATTTTTGAATGCTTAAAATCTAAAAATATTTAATACCTTTGGAGATTGCACTATTCTTGTGATACTACAAATTTAATCTTGGTTAAGCAAGGATTGGTTTTGGAAGATTGGTCCACCTTGAATGATCTATTATTCTCATGATTAATATTAGGATTTAGATTAGATATCTATCCAAACCATCATCTTTTGCTATTTATTTCAAATCATTGTTAGAATAAGATTCATAGAGAATCATTTTATTGCTACATTTGATGAGTTTGAAGCTTTGAGCATTTGATTTGTAAGGGCCCTTGTGATTACCATCAAATCACATCATTACTGAGTTGTTTTTGAATTGTCAAGACCTAACATTAGAGACATTAGGGTTATTTCTTGAGGCTTGCTGATAGAAATTCACCTTCCAAGAGAGATAGGATACTTGTATTATGTTTGATTTGATGCACTGCTAAAAACACCATCAACAAAATGCTATTCTATGTGGATTAGCTTATTTAGAATTGTTGGAGGTGATTAATTATAGTTCTACCAAAGATGCTTGGTAGAAGCTCAGTAGTATCTATGAAGGATATTCTAAAGTGAAGCAATCCAAGATGTAGATCTTCAAGAGAATATTTGAGACTCAGCATATGACATATGATGAAGATATTGTAAGTTATATGCTCCAAGTTCAATAATTTGTTATTGGCATTACTAGTCTTGGTGGAGAAGTAAAGAAAAGTGAAATTGTGAAGAAAGTCTTAAGATCTCTTCCAAAGTATTATAATCATAAAGTGTTCCATTGAAGAATCCAAAGACTTGGATGAGTACCCAGTTGAGGAAATGTTTGGTACTCTCATTTCCTTTGAGATGAGATATTTTGGTCAAGATGGACAAAAGAAATAAGTTTCTTTCAAAGTAAACAAAAATATTGAAGATGGGGTTCTTGATTAGAATGAAGGCCTTGATGATGTTGAAGCTAACTTTGTGAGAAAAATAAAGAAAGGCACTAGAAAATACATAGGTAAGTTACCTTTTAAATGTTTCAATTATGGAAGAATAGGTCATTTTGCATCTAAATGTCCTTATAAATAATTGAATGATAACAATAAAATAGATAAGGTAAAGAAGGTTCTCTATTCCAAAGACAAAAGTGATTCCTTTGAAGATGAGGAGAATGATTCAAATGATGAAACTCTCTTTGTCTTTCAATACTACTAATAGAAAGTATAATGTTGAGATATGTAAGGATTAAAGCTCTTTAAGTGATGAAGACATATTTTTCTTTGATCCAAATCTAGAATCTATGGAACTTGAAGGTTGGGACTTCAATTCAGATGAATGGGGGATTGACTTTGAAGGAAAACTCTAGTCTGCATTGGAAGACCTAACTGAAGCAAGAATTATAAATTATAAATATAAAAGCTTTCTTTCAAAATAAAAAGAATAATTTGAGAAACTAAGAATTCAAGTAAAAGAAGGTAAAAGATATGAAATCAAACTAAAAAAGGCAGAAGGTGTGATCTTTGACTTGGAAATAAAGGTTGAAGAAGGAAGGAGGACTAAATATTGATTAAGTATCCAACTCAAAGATGAAATTGTTGAATGTTTAAATCTTTAAGAAGAAAATACCACTCTAAGGAATTCTTTGAAAAAAGAAAAGGAGCAAATTGACAAAGGAAAGAATTATGGTCTTGACAGTTCAAAATCAAATGAAAATACTGAAACAAAAGAAGAGAGAGTATGCCCTAAAGACTCTAAGAAAAATGCCTCTAGAGAAATAAATAATATTCATAATGGAAATAAAGAAGGTGGATCCAATTCTAACCAAAGGTAGAAAGTCTTCAGAAGCCCTCCATCAGAAAAACAACATGCTCCTAACAAGTTCATTCAATTCTTTCAAGGTTACTATTTCTCTTGCAATATTTTGGGCATAAGGCTATTAATTGTAGAGTTAGACATAGAAGGAATAACAACATAAGAAGTTATTTTTTACATCAAAGTAATAATATTGTTTTATTTCATGGATATTTCTATACCTATAATAACTATGGTCACAAATATGATGAGTGTAGAAATAAAGTGAAGAGAAACAATTATGTCCTAGAACACAATGTTGTGTGCTACAAATGTAATAATATGGGACATAAGGAAAACATTTGTAGAAATTATTTTGTGAAGCCATCTGCTCAGTATTAGAAAAAAAATGAATCCCTTAATTAGTAAAAGAGGGAAAATGAAAAGATCTAGAATGAAGACCATGAGAAGAAGGATGATTCTACTCTTGTGCACTCTGCACTAGATTCCAAGATAAACAGAGATAGTGTATTATCTTAGGTGGAGGTGTCACTTGTATAACCTTTTTTTAAAAAATAAAAAGTTGTTCAATACTTTAGCATGAAGAATGATTTGAATCAGATCAGTCAATGTGTAGATATTTTATGCATAAATAGACCTTGGTTGGTGTTCCTGATGAAAAATTGATAATGTGTGAAGGTTAGTACACGTATTCTAATTGATGTTATTACAATTTGGTGTATTTAAATTATATGATAAATTCTTAGAAAAGTAAGTTTCTAAATTTTTCCTAGACATTCAATGTACATTTTGTTAAGGAAAGTCAAAGCTTTTTGGTTTTCATCTCTTTGCAGAGAAAGGTCTAGTCTTGCGATTTAGAGGCCTTGTTGATCAAGATGTGAAGGTATCACATCCAATTTTTTAACTCTTTACACCTTTTTATGTGGAATATATTAGTGTAGTGTTCCAATATGGCTTAGTAAAGTAATGTTGAAGGCTTTCATTCCTTTGAAAGAAAAAAATTTTCCATATAGATCCATGGACATGTCTAGTGCATATTATCTTGATGTGTGTGATGTATTGGTGTGTCGTAATGCTCTATTTCTTAGATAACAGTTGTTGAAATGCCTCTTTACTACAAAACATATAGTTCTTGAATAGATCATTCACATAAGGGTTTCCCTACTTGTGGTATGTTTGGTTTCCATATTTCAAGCCAATCCTAAGAAATATCATGAAAAAGCTATGAAAAGGATTTTCAAATACCTAAAAGGTACTCTGGATTATGGGCTATGGTATAAAAAGGATCAAAATTTCTCTCTGAGTACTTATACTGATGTTGATTAGGTAGGTTGTGTTGATGACCAAAGAAATACAAGTGGAAGTGCATTCTTTTTAGGAGACAAATTGGTCTCTTGGTTTAGTAAAAAACAAGATTTGGTGTCTTTGTCCACTCAAGAAGTAGAATACATTGTTGCAACATCTTGTTGAACTCATGTTCTTTGGATGAAGCAAACCTTAAAGGATGTGAAGTGAATTATTATGAACCTATTCCCTAACTATGTGACAATACAAGTGCAATTAACATTTCTAAGAATCTGGTAATGTATTCAAGGACAAAACACATTTTAATCCGATAACATTTTCTAAGAGAGAAAGTTACAGAACATGAAGTCAGAATGGAGTATGTGCCTACAAAGGATCAAATTGTAGATATTTTTACAAAGGCTCTTTCAAAGGATACTTTTGAGTATCTGAGGTAGAAGCTAGGGTTCATTGCCCCTCCTTGTTCTCACTAGATGCAAAGATGGTGCATCTTTCCAAGGGGATAAATTCATGTCATATCCTTTTCTACTAGATTGATAGGTACTACCCTTCAAGGGGAGTTGGCAATAAGTTGGAGTCCTGAAGCAATTGTGTAGTTATTGTGAAGAAGTGTTGTTGGTCAAAGGGGGAGCATGTGATGTTGCTTCAATAGAAGATCATTTTTTCCTTTACTCCTAAAGTCAGAAAAATTCTTGTTTCTTTGTGTAGAAGTGTTTGAACCTTTGTCCTTGATGTCAAAGGGGGAGAGTGAGTAGTGTGTGTTTCCATCAATGCCAAAATGGGAGATTGTTTTCATTTTTTGTCATTTATGTCAAAACTGATGGTTGTGTTGTGTCATTGATGTCAATACTGATGGTTGTGTTATCATTGTTGTCATAATTGATGGTTACACTAAGGAAATTGTTGGAAGCTCTTGTCAATACTGTTTGTTAGTTGTAATTGAATTATGCACTTGAGTTACATGTTATTCCTTGGAATTAGTTTTCTTTGGTAAATTTAGTTTAGGATAACATTGGTTGGATGTCATTCCTTTTCAAACAAGAATTGAAGAAGTTCATGCCTTGTTAAAGAAGAATTGAATAATTTCATGGTTGGATGTCATACCTTATAAAAGAAGAGAATAATTGAATAATTTCATGATTAGATGTCATAAAGTAGTATTATTGTTGATGTTCATATAATGCATTATTATTATCAGCAGAGTTGTTTTCATAATGATATATTCAGATGAGTATTAGAATAATTAAGGTGAGGATAAGAAGCATGAATAATGTTGGAGAGATTTTTCTAAAGTTATGATGCATGTCTCATTCTTTCTCCTAATGGTCTTGATAATATGTTTTATTGAAAGTAATTTCTGGTCTTCGTAAGTTCCTCAAATGATTCTGGTTCAAGAAGTTGCATTGAAGTTTATCCAGGAAAATGATCTTCATTCCTCTGTTGGTGCAGTTTTGGTCTTACAATTTGGTATTCAATGTCAGTGATTTGTGTATGTTTCACCCCTATATTTTCACGTCACCTAAGTTGATGAGGATGTTCCTCAAATTGGAGAAGGTTAGCAATACTACTAGTTGTTCTCATAATGTTACATCATCCAGTTATGTATTTTGTGTTTCCTAAACAAATTTTTTTGTACCTGTTTTGTCTACAGTGGTTTTTTATGGCATTATAGTATTAAATAAGTGTATGTAAATGATGTTGGATATTCAAGGAACGTCCCTATGTGATCTTCATGTTGCTAATTGGCTGCTTTGGTGATGTATTGTGTCTTGAGTTGGCTTTTTGGGTTATTTATGGATATCTAGTTGATAGGGCTTGTTCCTTTGCTTGGGTCATGTCCTTGGGGTGTTGCATCAGAAATGGAAGATCTGTCATGATATATTTAGGTCTTGAACCTATCCTATTTATGATTGCATCAAGTATATTCAATCAAAGAGAGTTTATGGGCTGACTAGTTATGTGCTTCAATATTTTTGTAGTGTAGAAAAATGTACACCTTTACATTTTCACACTAAGTTTGGGTCCCTTAATTAAATTGGACTTAATTAAGACTCTAATTGACCCAATTATGAATTTAAAATCCTAATTAATCTTGTTTTCTAAAAGGGGAGCATGTATTAAACAATTGCAAACATCAAATTAAACACCTTGAAAATTGTGTGTCCTAGATTTAGGTTCTAGGACCCATTCACCCAAGGGCGAACGGGTCCCCTTTATATTCCATAACTCAATTTAAAATATGTTTTTGGCAGTATTATTATGATCCCAATTCAAGTTTCAATTTGTGGCTTTAAAATTTAAATTGTCAGGAAATTAGAAAATTACCTATAAATACATAGTTATTTTATCAATTCAAAACATCTAGCAAGAGGGAAATTTTCATATGAGAAAATATTATTGTCAAGAGAATTAGAGAGCATATTTTTCAGTCATCTATAGCATAAATCAAGATCAAGATCATCATGTCAAATTTATTTGTATTCATACATGTTTTTGGAGCTAACATTGTGATGTAGGTTTCAATCATTCAAGTCAAGATTCAAGCATCAAGATCAATATCCAACTGAGCCATTTCATGCAATATCAAGATGTTGGAGATATTTTTTAGACTTCATTCCTCTAAGGGAAGCCATTATAGGTTTTGGTTAGTTGCAGCATAACATTGTTCATTCATCACTCCTTCCATTCATGTTTCATTTCATTTCAAGGTTTAATTACCGAAACAGGGTTTGACTAAGGCAAAACCCTATTCACCAAAAACAAACAATTTTTCTCCTCTTCGTGTGTTTACAGATTTATAGGTGAAGGAGGAGTGAAATTGGATCAAAAGTGCAATTTTTCATAGTTGTCAAAGTTTCCATCAAATTTTTCAAGACATGAAAACTTACATCTCAAATTTTTTTCTAACTTTCCGACATTGAAATCTGGGGCAAACAGAAGCTCAGATCCATCTCTAGAGGACCCAGAAATTTGAGTAGAAAATCTTGTTAGGGTTTAGGTAGATTGGAACAATAAACATTAACAATTATATGCAAATTAAATAACCTAGAAATAACAATGAAGAATAACACAAAAGAGAACAACACAAAATTTAACATGGTTCACCCAATATGGGCTACATCCATAGAAACTCGACCATCCAATGATTTTATTATCTAGTGCAAATCAGATTACAATCTCACGAACACCATGCCACAACATACATCCTAGCCACTTATAACAAGTTTTTTGGAACCCTCTATAATTAGGGTTTTACAAGGTCTTTTTTTCATTTGACGTGTTAACAAGAAAACCTTAACGTGTCAATAGGAAAAAAACCTTGACATGTCAACAAGAAAAAAACCTTGACATTTCAACAGAAA
>VDFB02238180.1:0-12975 GCA_007258455.2 Sequoia sempervirens | reverse complement strand
TCAAAACAGATTACAAAACTATCATTATTCTGCTCGAAAGGTAAAGGAACCAACTGATATTTAACATCTCCCTTGTGAACCAAATAGGTGTTAAGAAACCCATCATGCAAAGTTCTTCTCATATACTACCATGGCCTTCCCAAGATGATATGACCACAAGTCATAGGAATAACATCACAAAGCACCCTATCATGATATGAACCAATTGAGAAATCAACAAAAGCTCTCTTACCAATCTCTACATGCTGTCCTTGAGTTACCCAAGTGGCCTTGTAGGGAGTAGGGTGATCAAAAGTTTCAATCCCTAGCTTGTTTACCATATCAACTGAAACTAAATTGCTATGTGACCCTGAATCTATAAGCAACCTGCATATCTTACCATGACTGAGACAATTTGTTTTGAAAATGGTTACCTTTGGTTCTTGATGAAGTCTTTCTCCTTGCTTGATCATGAGAAACTCACCATCAGTCACAGGGTCTGCCATAAATGTTTTTGGTTCCTCCTTCTTATCTTCTTCTTCTTGCACCAAGGTAGCTCTCCTTTCTTTGCCTTTATCAGCTTGTTCCCACTTAGGACATTTGAAGGAAGGATGCCCTGGTTCATTGCAATTAAAACATCTGCCTATGAATGGTCCTCTACCTTGTTCAAATCTGCCTCCTCCTCTTGGAGTGTATCCACCTCTTTGATCAGAAAATATCTCCTTACCCTTGTCATTGCTACTTTTATCATTACTGCCTTGTCCTTGTTCTCTATTACCTCTGCCCTTGTTTGAACTACCTCCTCTTCCACCATTGCTTGATCTTTTCTGTTTCCTTTTCACCTTTCTTCTCAGCTCTTAATGGCCAACTGAAAACATTCTCCCAATGTCCTTGGCAATTGCAAACCAATCTCATCTTGCAGATTGTACCTCAAGCCATTGATGTACCTGGCTATTTTCTCATCCTCTTCTTCATAACCTCCTCTAATACTAAGCTTGTGATATTTTTCAGTATAGGACATAACATCCAAGTCCTTTTACTTTAAATTTTGTCTCATCCTTTTCACATGAATGGTATAATCAGATGGTAGGAATTGCTCCTTGACCAAACTCTTCATCCTTGCCCATGTAGAGACTTTTTCCAATCCTCTAGCCATCCTAAGATTCTGAAAACTAGTCCACCATGTCAATGTTGTGCCTCTCAGCTTGGTTTTAGCAAACTTAACCTTCCTCTCTTCATCCATCCCCTCAAACTCAAAGTAGTTTTCCAAGGCATCAAGCCATCCCAATACCTCTTCACTATCCATCTTCCCTTGATAGATAGGCAAGTCTATGTGACTCTTCCCTCCATGACCTTGTACTGCTTTCAACAATCTTAGTAACCTCCTTTCCTCAGGGTCCTCTATCTCATCAGCTTGTTGTTCTTGATTTACCCTCACATGCTCTTCATCTTCATCATTGTTTTCTTGGTCTTCTTTGGTCTTCTCTCCTCCTAATTCTCCTGGCTGTTATTGATCCCTGCTTCTTGCATAGTGTCTCCTTTCTCTCCATAGCCTTTCTTCTCTTGCTCTTGCTGCTTCTGTTCCCTTTCTTTTCTCTTCTCTCCTCTCCAAGATCTCCTTCAACTCTTCCAACTCTCTTTGCCAATTGTTTTTGGTGCCATTGCTACTTCTCCAATCCCTAAAGGACCTACTCACTGCTCTGATACCACTCTGATGTAGAGGGTCAGGGATCTTTGCAAGAAACTCACCAAATTATCAAACTTCAATGGTTCATCTACAACCTTTCCTCTAGACACCAACTTGAAGATAAAGCCTCAACTTTGCATTCATGACTTATTTGCCTCCTTATGGACCCAAACCCTAGGAAAACTCTTAAGAGACCCAAAAAAACTTGTTTTGAATGATTTCAAAGCCCAACCCTCTGACTTAGACACAAAACCAAATTTTCACCTTAACTAGGCTACTAGCCCAACTAGGCCTCCTGCAGTGATTTTTTGACTTTGCACTCAAACTTTCCAAAGGAACCCCAAATATAATGACTGTTTCAAGTGTTTTTTGTGATTACAAACAACATATCCAAACTTTGGTATCACTTGTTTTAGACAAACCCTTCCAAAATCTGTTGTCTCCTCAAAAACTAGGCCTAATTAGCCCACTTTTACAAAGCAACCCATCTTTAAATTTGTCCCCTGATAGTGAAACTTTCATAAGTCTCCTAAAATGACTCAAAACAAAGGAATCCAAGTTTTTAGCCCTCTATGACACCTCTATCACGCTCCAGCACAAACCCCTCCTCAGCTTGCCTCAAAAACTAGGGCTTCTTGAAAACTAACCTTCCAATCACTTCCATAACTTTCTCATTGAATCTACACCATTAGGACAACATATTTAGTTGTTCCAAACTCAAAAAAATTCCCCTCATTAAGGTAGATCTTCTGCTGCTACACCCTAGCCTCCATCTTCAAGCACTTTTCCCTTTGACAACTTGGTGTACACCCTGATATTCTTCCTTCCTACACATTAGTTGGTTAAATATGTATGATACATGTTAGGAATGATCCATTTCATAGGTCACAACAGCATTTTACCTTGAAATGGATCAATCATCCATGAAAATCACCAAAATTAGTGAAAAATCTGCACTTTTTTTAGGACAGTCAGCAATTATAATGCAAATAACTGATTATAAAACGTATCAGATCATTCAAGAGGTTAATTGAAAGTAGTACAGGTTCTTAACCATCCAAATTGATTAGAAATTCAAAAGGAATCAATAGATCATCAAAAAGACTCAAGAAAATGCAAGAAAACTATGTTTTTTCACTATTTTCTGTAGCAGTCCGTACAGTCACTTCTCCAAACGCCCAAACTCCGTACAAATGATTATTTTGGCTTTTTATATCCTTTCCCCAACTGATCCAACCGATTGGAATTGATTACAATGCATAATTACCTCTAAAACACCTAAAACTCCTTTTCCCGCCTAAACTAAAATTTAAAAATTTGAAATTACAAACTAGAGATTTATTAAAATCTATCACCTAAAAACCATTGGATCTTCAATATCCAAGTTTATTTGACCAAAATAAAGCATTAGAACACTAATCAAACCCCTAGAACATGATTTTCCCTTTACTTTGCATTTTTAACCTAGAATCCTTATCAGGAACCTTAGAACTTTTAACATTCCCATTACATTTATTCATCCCAAATGCCATTATAGGCTCCAAAAGGTCATAATTAATGTTTTGAATTGCTTGAAGGTCCTCCTAACCTTGCACTCTCCCTGTTCTGAATTTCTCCTTGATGCCCCCAAGTGCTCCTACCATTCTCCTAAAGAAAGCAGTGCAGTCCTGCCCCAAGAAGTGTCCAATGTGTTGTCACCAAAAAGACCTTTTGCTCTCATGTGTTTTCATCTTCCACTATATAGGTATGTAGTCCCCAAAGTCACCTGGCTTTTCTCTTCCGGCCACAAGATTCTTGACATTCATCATTTGAGAGGCAAAATCTGTTTTGTTTGTCCTTTTGCTGCTTGAACTCATCTGATTTTTGTGCCCTGCTTCTTCCTCTATTCCACTCATTTCCTTTGTGAAAGAACACCACCTCCTATTACCCTCAAAATAGGCATCAATACTCCTAATATTAATACTGTCCAAGTCCCAAATATTCTGGATTTTTAGGACTGTCTCCCTCTTTCTACAACCCCGCTGCAACTTGTCTTTTTCAACCTACCAATGTCTTCCCTCATAATTCCTGCTTATTCACCTGCAAACTCTTCTCAAAACAGATTACAAACCTCTCATTAGACTGTTCCAAAGGTAAAGGAACCAACTGATATTTAACATCTCCCTTGTGAACCAAATAGGTGTTAAGAAACCCATCATGCAAAGTTCTTCTAACATACTGCCATGGCCTTCCCAAGATAATATGACCACAAGTCATAGGAATAACATCACAAAGCACCCTATCATGATATGAACCAATTGAGAAATCAACAAAAGCTCTCTTACCAATCTCTACATGCTGTCCTTGAGTTACCCAAGTGGCCTTGTATGGAGTAGGATGATCAAAAGTTTCAATCCCTAGCTTGGTTACCATATCAACTGAAACTAAATTGCTATGTGACCCTGAATCTATAAGCAACCTGCATATCTTACCATGACTGAGACAATTTTTTTTGAAAATGGTTACCTTTGGTTCTTGATGAAGTCTTTCTCCTTGCTTGATCATGAGAAACTCACCATCAGTCACAGGGTCTGCCATGAGTGTTTTTGGTTCCTCCTTCTTATCTTCTTCTTCTTGCACCAAGGTGGCTCTCCTTTCTCTGCCTTTATCAGCTTGTTCCCACTTAGGACATTTGAAGGAAGGATGCTCTGGTTCATTGCAATTAAAACATCTTCCTGTGAATGGTCCTCTACCTTGTCCAAATCTGCCTCCTCCTCTTGGAGTGTATCCACCTCTTTGATCAGAAAATATCTCTTTACCCTTGTCATTGCCGCTTTTATCATTACTGCCTTGTCCTTGCTCTCTATTACCTCTGCCCCTATTTGAACTACCTCCTCTTCCACCATTGTTTGATCTTTCTTGCTTCCTTTTCACCTTTTCTTCTGCTCTAATGGCCAACTGAAAACATTCTCCTAATGTCCTTGGAAATTGCAAACCAATCTCATCTTGCAGATTGTACCTCAAGCCATTGATGTACCTGGCTATTTTCTCATCCTCTTCCTCATAACCTCCTCTAATACTAAGCTTGTGAAATTGCTCAGTATAGGACATCACATCCATGTCCTTTTGTTTTAAATTCTGCCTCATCCTCTTCACATGAATTGTGTAATCAGATGGTAGGAATTGCTCCTTGACCAAACTCTTCATCCTTGCCCATGTAGAGACTTTTTCCAATCCTCTAGCCATCCTATCATTCTGGAAACTTGTCCACCATGTCAATTCTGTGCCTCTCAACTTGGTTTTAGCAAACTTGACTTTCCTCTCTTCATCCATCTCCTCAAATTCAAAGTAGTTTTCCATGGCATCAAGCCATCCCAATACCTCTTCACTATCCATCTTCCCTTGATAGATAGGTAAGTCAATGTGACTCTTCCCTCCATGACCCTGTACTACCTTCAATAACCTCACTAACCTCCTTTCTTCAAGGTCCTCTGTATCATCAGCTTGCTGTTCCTGATTTGCCCTCACATGCTCTTCATCCTCTTCATTGTTTTCTTGGTCTTCTTGGTCTTCTCTCCTCCTACTCCTCTCAAGGTTATTGATCCTTGCTTGCATAGTGTCTCTTTCTCTTCTCCATAGCCTTTCCTCTCTTGCTCTTGCTGCTTCTTGTTCCCTTCTTTCTCTTCTCTCCCTCTCCAAGATCTCCTTCAACTCTTCCAACTCTCTTGCCAATTGATTTTTTGGTGCCATTGTTGTTTCTCCAATCCCTCAAGGACCTACTCACTGCTCTGATACCACTCTGATGCAGAGGGTCAGGGATCTTTGCAAGAAACTCACCAAATTATCAAACTTTAATGGTTCATCTACAACCTTTCCTCTAGACACCAACTTGAAGATAAAGCCTCAACTTTGCATTCACATCATTGCCTCCCAGGGAATCACCCAAACCATTGGAACACCCTTAAGAGACTTAAGAAAACTTTTTTTGAATGATTTCAAAGCCCAACCCTCTGAATTAGACACAAAACCAATTTTTCACCTTAACTAGGCTACTAGCCCAACTAGGCCTCCTGCAGTGATTTTTTGACTTTGCACTCAAACTTTCCAAAGGAACCCAAAATATAATGACTGTTTCAAGTGTGGTTTTTGATTATAAACAACATATCCAAACCTTGGTATCACTTTTTTTAGACAAACCCTTCCAAAATATGCTATCTCCTAAAAAACTAGGCCTAATTAGCCCACTTTTACAAAGCAACCCCCCTTTAAACTCAACCCCTGACCATGAAAATTTCAGTAGTCTTCTAAAATGACTCAAAACCAAGGAATACAAGTTTTTAGGACTCAGACATATAATATCCTCCAAAGACAAACCCTCCCTCAGCCTTGCCTCTAAAAAACTAGGGCTTCTTGAAACTAACCCTCGAATCACTCTAGAACTTTCATTGACTTCCTACACCATTAGGACAAATATATTTAGTTGATCCAAACCTCAAAACATGCCCTCATTAAGGCAGATCTTCTCTGCTGCTAAGCACCCTAGCCTCCATCTTCAAGCACTTTTCTCCCTTTGACAACTTGTGTACACCCTGATATTCTTCCTTCCTGCACATTATTTGTTAAATCTGTATGATACATAAATAGGAATGATCCATTTCATAGGTTACAAATATATTCTACCTTGAAATGGATCAATCATCCATGAAAATCACCAAAATTAGTGAAAAATCTGCACTTTTTTTAGGACAGTCAGCAATATAATGCAAAGAACTGATTATAAACATGTATCAGATCATTCAAGAGGTTAATTTAAAGTAAATACAGGTTCTTGAACCATCCAATTTATTATAAATTCAAAAGGAATCAATAGATCATCAAAAAGACTCAAGAAAATAAAAGAAAACTATGTTTTTTTCACTATTTTCTGTAGCAGTCTGTACAGTCACTTCTCCAAACGCCGAACCTCCATAAAAATGACCATTTTTGGGTTATAGAACCATCCCCCAACTGATCCAACCGATTGGAATTGATTACAATGCATAATTACCTCTAAAACACCTAAAACTCCTTTTCCCGCCTAAACTAAAATTTAAAAATTTGAAATTACAAACTAGAGATTTATTAAAATCTATCACCTAAAAACCATTGGATATTCACTATCCAAGTTTATTTGACCTATTTAAGCATAATATCATTAATCAAAACCCCTAGAACCTAATTTTCCCTTACATTGCATTTTTAATCCAAATTCCTTATCAGGAACCTTGAAACTTTTAACACCCTCATTACACTTATTCATCTCAAATGCCATTATAGGATTCAATACATCATAATTTATGTTTTGATTTGTTTGGAAGAACCTCCTGACCCCTGCACTCTCCTGGTTCTTGAACAACTCTTTGAAAGCCTTGGGTGCTCCTGCACCATTCTCCCCAGGAAAGAAAGAACTCTTGTCCCAAGAAGTGTCCCATGTGTTGCCACCAAAAGACCTTTTGCTCTCATGTGTTTTCATCTTCCAATGAGCAGGTATGTAGTCCCCCAAAGTCACTGTCTTTCTCTTCTGCCAATCTGCATTCTTGACATTCATCATTTGAGAGGCAAAAATCTGTTTTGTTTGTCCTTTTTGCTGCTTGAACTCAGTCTGATTTTGTGCCCTGTTTCTTCCTCTATTCCACTCATTTCCTTGTGAAAGAACACCACTCCTATTACCCTCAAAAATAGGGCATTCAATACTCCCAATATTAATACTGTCCAAGTCCCAAATATTCTGATTTTTAGGACTGTCTCCTTCACAACCCTGCTGCAACTTGTCTTTTTTCAACCTACCAATGTCTTCCCCTGTTTTACCCTGCTCATTTACTTGCAAATTCTTCTCAAAACAGATCATAAAACTTTCATTTGACTGCTCCAAAGGCAAAGGAACCAACTGATATTTAACATCTCCTTTGTGAACCAAATAGGTGTTAATAAAACCATCATGCAATGTCCTTCTAACATACTGCCATGGCCTTCCCAAGATAATATGACCACAAGTCATAGGAATAACATCACAAAGCACTCTATCATGATATGAACCAATTGAGAAATCAACAAAAGCTCTCTTACCAATCTCTACATGCTGTCCTTGTGTTACCCAAGTGGCCTTGTAGGGAGTAGGATGATCAAAAGTTTCAATCCCTAGCTTGGTTACCATATCAACTGAAACTAAATTGCTATGTGACCCTGAATCTATGAGTAATCTGCATATCTTACCATGACTGAGACAATTTGTTTTGAAAATGGTTACTTTGGGTTCTTGATGAAGTCTTTCTCCTTGCTTGATCATGAGAAACTCACCATTAGTCACAGGGTCTGCCATAAATGTTTTTGGTTCCTCCTTCTTATCTTCTTCTTCTTGCACCAAGGTAGCTCTCCTTTCTCTTCCTTTATCAGCTTGTTCCCACTTAGGACACTTGAAGGAAGGATGCCCTGGTTCATTGCAATTAAAAAATCTGCCTGTGAATGGTCCTCTACCTTGTCCAAATCTGCCTCCTCCTCTTGGAATGTATCCACCTCTTTGATCAGAAAATATCTCTTTGCCCTTGTCATTGCTGCTTTTATCATTACTTCCTTGTCCTTGCTCTCTATTACCTCTACCCCTGTTTGAACTACCTCCTCTTCCACCATTGTTTGATCTTTCTTGCTTCCTTTTCACCTTTTCTTCTTCTCTAATGGCCAACTGAAAACATTCTCCTAATGACCTTGGCAATTGCAAACCAATCTCATCTTGTAGATTGTACCTCAAGCCATTGATGTACCTGGCTATTTTCTCATCCTCTTCTTCATAACCTCCCCTGATACTAAGCTTGTGAAATTGCTCAGTATAGGACATCACATCCAAGTCCTTTTGCTTTAAATTCTGCCTCATTCTTTTCACATGAATGGTATAATCAGATGGTAAAAATTTCTCCTTGACCAAACTCTTCATTCTTGCCCATGTAGAGACCTTTACCAATCCTCTAGCCATCCTATCATTCTGGAAACTTGTCCACCATGTCAATGCTGTGCCTCTCAACTTGGTTTTAGCAAACTTGACTTTCCTCTCTTCATCCACCTCCTCAAATTCAAAGTAGTTTTCCATGGCATCAAGCAATCCCAATACCTCTTCACTATCCATATTCCCTTGATAGATAGGTAAGTCAATGTGACTCTTCCCTCCATGACCCTGTACTGCCTTCAATAGCCTCACTAACCTCCTTTCTTCAGGGTCCTCTGTATCATCAGCTTGCTGTTCCTAGTTTGCCCTCACATGCTCTTCATCCTCTTCATTGTTTTCTTGGTCTTCTTGGTCTTCTCTCCTCCTACTCCTCTCAAGGTTATTGATCCTTGCCTACATAGTGTCTCTCTCTCTTCTCCATTGTCTTTCTTCTCTTACTCTTGCTGCTTCTTGTTCCCTTCTTTCTCTTCTCTCCCTCTCCAAGATCTCCTTCAACTCTTCCAACTCTCTTGCCAATTGGTTTTTTGGTGCCATTGCTACTTCTCCAATCCCTAAAGGACCTACTCACTGCTCTGATACCACTTTGATGCAGAGGGTCAGGGATCTTTGCAAGAAACTCACCAAATTATCAAACTTTAATGGTTCATCTACAACCTTTCCTCTAGACACCAACTTGAAGATAAAGCCTCAACTTTGCATTCATGACTTATTTGCCTCCTTATGGACCCAAACCCTAGGAAAACTCTTAAGAGACCCAAACAAACTTGTTTTGAATGATTTCAAAGCCCAACCCTCTGACTTAGACACAAAACCAATTTTTCACCTTAACTAGGCTACTAGCCCAACTAGGCCTCCTGCAGTGATTTTTTGACTTTGCACTCAAACTTTCCAAAGGAGCCCCAAATCTAATGACTGTTTCAAGTGTGGTTTGTGATCACAAACAACATATCCAAACCTTGGTATCACTTGTTTTAGACAAACCCTTCCAAAATCTGCTGTCTCCTCAAAAACTAGGCCTAATTAGCCCACTTTTACAAAGCAACCCCTCTTTAAATTTGTCCCCTGACCATGAAAATTTCAGCAGTATCCTAAAATTACTCAAAACCAAGGAATACAATTTTTTAGACCTCTAGGACACATATAACATCCTCCAGCACAAACCCCTCCTCAACTTGCCTCAAAAACTAGGGCTTCTTGAAAACTAACCTTCCAATCACTTCCAGAACTTTCTCATTGACTCTACACCATTAGGACAACATATTTAGTTGATCCAAACTCAAAAACATTCCCCTCATTAAGGCAGATCTTCTGCTGCTACACCCTAGCCTCCATCTTCAAGCACTTTTCCCTTTGACAACTTGGTGTACACCTTGATATTCTTCCTTCCTGCACATTAGTTGGTTAAATATGTATGATACATGTTAGGAATGATCCATTTCACAGGTCACAGCAGCATTCTACCTTGAAATGGATCAATCATCCATGAAAATCACCAAAATTAGTGAAAAATCTGCACTTTTTTTAGGATAGTCAGCAATATAATGCAAAGAACTGATTATAAATGTGTATCAGATCATTCAAGAGGTTAATTGAAAGTAAATACAGGTTCTTGAACCATCCAATTGATTAGAAATTCAAAAGGAATCAATAGATCATAAAAAGACTCAAGAAAATGCAAGAAAACTATGTTTTTTTCACTATTTTCTATAGCAGTCCGTACAGTCACTTCTCCAAACGCCCAAAACTCCGCAGACAAATGATTATTTTGGCTTTGTATATCCTTTCCCAACTGATCCAACCGATTGGAATTGATTACAATGGCTAATTCTTCCTAAAAACACCTAAACTCCTTTCTCCTACTTAAACTAAAATTTAAAAAATTTGAAATCATAAAACTTAGAGATTTTATTAAATCTCCATTTCCTTCACTCTTAAAAACCATTTCTGGATCTTCTAATGATCCTGGGGTTTTATTTCTTGACCTAAAATTAAAGCATTAGATCATTAATCAAATCCCTAGAACATGACTTTCCCTTTACATTGCATTTTTAACCTAGGATCCTTATTAGGAACCTTAGAACTTTTAACATTCCCATTACATTTATTCATCCCAAATGCCATTATAGGCTCCAAAAGGTCATAATTAATGTTTTGAATTGCTTGGAAGGTCCTCCTGACCCTTGCACTCCCCTGGTTCTTGAAGTGCTCCTTGAAGGCCCTGGGTGCTCCTGCACCATTCTCCCCAAGAAAGAAAGATTTCTTGCCCCAAGAAGCATCCAAATTGTTGTCACCAAAGACCTTTTGTTTCATGTATTTTCATCTTCAATGAGTGTGTACATGTAGTCCCCAAAGTCAATCGCTCTTTTCTCTCTTTCAATCAGACTTTGACATTCATCATTTGAGGCAAAATCTGTTTTGTTTGTCCTTTTGCTGCTTGAACTCAGCTCTGGATTTTGTGCCCTGTTTTCCTCTATTCCACTCATTTCCTTGTGAAAGAACACCACTCCTATTCCCCTCAAAAATAGGGCATTCAATACTCCCAATATTAATACTGTCCAAGTCCCAAATATTCTGATTTTTAGGACTGTCTCCTTCACAACCCTGCTGCAACTTGTCTTTTTTCAACCTACCAATGTCTTCCCCTGTTTTACCCTGCTCATTTACCTAAAAATGCTTCTCAAAACAGATCATAAAACTTTCATTTGACTGCTCCAAAGGCAAAGGAACCAATTTATATCGACTAGCATCTTTATGCACCAAATACGTATTATGGAATCCATCATGCAATGTCCTTCTAGCATACTGCCATGGCCTTCCCAAGATAATATGACCACAAGTCATAGGAATAACATCACAAAGCACCCTATCATGATATGAACCAATTGAGAAATCAACAAAAGCTCTCTTACCAATCTCTACATGCTGTCCTTGAGTTACCCAAGTGGCCTTGTAGAGTAGGATGATCAAAAGCCAACTCCTAGCTTGCTACCATAACTGAAACTAATTTGCTATGTGACCCTGAATCTATAAGCAATATGCATATCTTACCATGACTGAGACAATTTGTTTTGAAAATGGTTACCTTTGGTTCTTGATGAAGCCTTTCTCCTTGCTTGATCATGAGAAACTCACCATCAGTCACAGGGTCTGCCATAAATGTTTTTGGTTCCTCCTTATCTTCTTCTTCTTGCACCAAGGTAGCTCTCCTTTCTCTGCCTTTATCAGCTTGTTCCCACTTAGGACACTTGAAGGAAGGATGCCTTGGTTCATTGCAATTAAAACATCTGCCTGTGAATGGTCCTCTACCTTGTCCAAATCTGCCTCCTCCTCTTGGAGTGTACCCACCTCTTTGATTAGAAAATATCTCTTTACCCTTGTCATTGCTTCTTTTATCATTACTTCCTTGTCCTTGCTCTCTATTACCTCTGCCCCTGTTTGAACTACCTCCTCTTCCACCATTGTTTGATCTTTCTTGCTTCCTTTTCACCTTTTCTTCTGCTCTAATGGCCAACTGAAAACATTCTCCCAATGTTCTTGGCAATTGCAAACCAATGTCATCTTGTAGATTGTACCTTAAGCCATTGATGTACCTGGCTATCTTCTCATCTTCTTCCTCATAACCTCCTCTAATACTAAGCTTGTGAAATTGCTCAGTATAGGAAATAACATCCAAGTCCTTTTGCTTTAAATTCTGCCTCATCCTTTTCACATGAATGGTATAATCAGCTGGTAGGAATTGCTCCTTGACCAAACTCTTCATCCTTGCCCATGTAGGGACCTTTGCCAATCCTCTAGCCATCCTATCATTCTAGAAACTTGTCCACCATGTCAATGTTGTGCCTCTCAACTTGGTTTTAGCAAACTTGACTTTCCTCTCTTCATCCATCTCCTCAAATTCAAAGTAGTTTTCCATGGCATCAAGCCATCCCAATACCTCTTCACTATCCATCTTCCCTTGATAGATAGGTAAGTCTATGCGAATCTTCCCTCTGTGACCCTGTATTGCCTTCAATAACCTCACTAACCTCCTTTCCTCAGGGTCCTCTGTATCATCAGCTTGCTATTCTTGATTTACCCTCACATGCTCTTCATCCTCTTCATTGTTTTCTTGGTCTTCTTGGCCTTCTCTCCTCCTACTCCTCTCATGGTTATTGATCCTTGCTTGTATAGTGTCTCTCTCTCTTCTCCATTGCCTTTCCTCCCTTGATCTTGCTGCTTCTTGTTCCCTTCTTTCTCTTCTCTCCCTCTCCAAGATCTCTTTCAACTCTTCCAACTCTCTTGCAAATTGATTCTTTGGTGCCATTGCTATTTCTCCAATCCCTAAAGGACCTACTCACTGCTCTGATACCACTCT
>VDFB02238176.1:0-19041 GCA_007258455.2 Sequoia sempervirens | reverse complement strand
TTTATACATGAGTACCTGATCAGGCCTTATTGCCAGGACTCATATTTGCATAATAATTATGCTTCTCCCTAAGTTGCACTTATGGGGGGGGTGTTGGTGTAATTAATTTTTAATTATACTTTGCATAAGTTTACTTAGGTAATTATTTAATTCCTAAGTTATAGGTTTTATCCTTATCTTATTGAGCTATCTTGTTGCTCAAGATAAGATTAGGTTTAGGCATCTTTGCTTTTATAAAGCAAATTATCTCTTGTATTATTTGGTACTTTGAATATATCAAATTGCATGTTTTTATGCAAAGCTTCTACTTTTTCATTTTGCTCTTCTATGGAAGGTCTATTCTAGTTTGCAATCAAATCTTGGTTTTCTAGTAAGTTCTACAAGTTAAGCATAAGGGCAGGCCCTGTAGAAGATGATTAGGAGAAAGTGGCAAGATATATCAATGGTTTGATATAAAATTTTGAATATAAATTGAGCCTCACCAATCCAAGAATGGTATAGGAGTGTTATTAATTAGCCATCAAGGCTGAAGATAAATTAAAGAGAAGGAAAGAAAAGAAAAGAAGGGGTAGAGGAAGAAACTCTAGAGGAAGAGGGATGATTTATAGTAGGGGAAGTCCCAAAGATTACAAGGAGAATCAAGCAACCATCAAGAGAAAAGTTCAGACTCAAGGGGAAACTTTAGAGGAAGGAGACCCAACAATAAGGGTAGATTTGGTAAAGAGGAGGATCAAGTGGATTTACAGAAAAATGTTATAAGTGCAACAAATTTGTAGGCCATCAAGCATGCCAATGCACTGAAAATCAGTCCACTAGTCCACTACTTAATTTGGAGGAGAAAGAAGAAATCAGTTTGTACAAGGATAGGACAATGTGAGTGTGAATTCTCCATCACATAATGTTGATCCAGAAGTTGGTGAATCTTTCATGGTGAGAAGGACTTTGATAAAAGTTTCAATGGAAAAGGAACCTTCACAAAGCAAGTTTCTTTTCAAAACCACATGTAAGTGCTTAGGAAAATGTTGCAAAGTTGTAGTTGATTTAGGAAGCACTAATAATTTGGTCTATGTAGAAATGGTAGAACAACTTAAATTGAAAATAATCCCTCACACGACTCCATATACAGTTTCTTGGGTCAACAAAGGGGAACAAGTAGTTGTAAAAGAACAAAGTTGGGTTGATTTTCATATAGGGGGATACAAAGATAAGATTTTTTGTGATATAATACCAATGGATGTGTGTCATTTCTTGTTGTGGAGGCCTTGGAAGTATGAAAGGAAGGCCATTTGTTATGGACGGAAAAATACATATGCTATAGACAAGGATGTGATTTCCTACACCCTCACACCATTGAAGGATGAAAACCTAGATTCTCAAGTAGGGCCTAATGTGATGTTGGTAAATGAGAAGGAGTTCCTAAAGACCTTGGAAGAGGAGAATGTGGGATTCTCTATCACAATAATTCCTAAATCAGTCATGGAAACATAAAATAAAGAGGAGTTACCTTTGTAGGTGAAAACATTGTTGAAGAAGTATGAGAAAATTGTGGTGGATGAGATTCCTAACACATTGCCACCTATAAGGCACATAATTCACCATATTGATTTCTTTCCATGGGTTAGTTTTCCCAACAAAACTGCTTACAAAAAATGACTTCGAGTATGTGCAGGATCATCATGGAAAAATAGGCTTTAAGTGGCAAAAAATTAGAAAAATCGAGTTAGGAAACTTGATGTAAAATTTGAATAAGTTATCTATATTATTTCAAAAATATGTAAGAATAGAATCTGTAGCAAATTGAATGTAGTTTCTAAACTACTAGGTTTTTTTTTAAATCCATTGGTGAAAATTTGAAATTTCATTGCAGTAGTACTTCAAATTTTATGGAAAAATAAGAAGTAGGTGTCTGACCACCCTAACCACAATAAAATGATAATTATTTTTTTATAATATTTTAGATATAAGTAGAGGAATCATGTCTTGATGTGATGCATATTTTTTTGTAATTTTTTGCCAACTAAATAATTAATTATGAATTTTTTATTACAACTTTTAAAAATAAAAAACTTGTATGTCTGACCACCTTAACTTGGTCAAAACTTCATGAAATTCAATTTTTCTTTTTTTTAATCCTATAGTATGAGAAGCATAGAATGTGACACATATTTGGATTCAAAAAATGTGATACTATTTGAAAGCTATAGATGTTTTTCAATCAGTCTGTCAATAAGGACTTTATTCGTAATTTGAATAGAAAATGAATAATAATTACTTATTAAATTCAAAGTAAAACATAATTTATATTGGTGGAAAGATGAGGATCTCCTTTAAAAACCCTTTTCGTTTCATCAATTTTGGGTAAAAAAAATTGTCAGCCACATACCCATCATATTGCCACTTTTTGGCCCATCATCATCTTGCACATACCCTCCACAAAAACTAAGAAAATTAAGAGGCAAGTGCAAGAACTACTTGAAAAGGGTTGATTAAGGAAAATTTGAGTCCTTATGTGATTCTCAAAAGTCCTAGCACCAAAGAAAGGTGGTGAGTGGAGGATGTACACTTATTCTAGGGCCATCAACAAAATCACAATAAGGTATAGATTCCATATTCCAAGAATTGAAGTCTTAATGGATTATTTGGGTGGTGCATGCTACTTTTCCAAGATTGATCTCAAGAGTGGCTATCATCAAATAAGAATCAGACCTGGTGATGAGTGGAAACCAACCTTCAAGACAAATGAAGGTTTGTATGAATGGATGGTAATGCCTTTTGGTTTGTCAAATTCCCCTTGCACTTTCATGCACTTGATGAATGAGGTGCTTAAACCTTTCATTTGTAAGTTTTTGGTAGTGTATCTTGATGATATTCTCATTTTTAGCAAAACTAAAGATGATAATTTGTAGTTTTGAGAAGATTACATGAGGAAAATATAATGATAAAATTGAAGAAGTGTGAGTGTTTGAAAACAAAGTTTATTTACCTTGGCTTTGTGGTCACCAATGGCACTTTGAAGATGGATCCAAGTAAGGTAGAAGTTATTCTAAGCTGACCCACACCTAAATTAGTGGCTGAGGTAAGGAGCTTCCATGGTTTGGCTAGTTTTTATAGAAAATTCATATGAGGTTTTACTCATGTGTATGCTCATATGATTGATACAATAAAGGGTGATAAAAGAAAGAGGTTTGTTTTGTCAAATGAGATTGATAGGAGTTTTGAGTATTTGCAAAAGAAAGTTGTTGAGCAACCCATTTTAAATTTTCCAAGTTTTGATAAGTTTTGTAGAATAAAATGTGACACAAGTAGTCATGCTATAGGTCTTGTCCTGAGTCAAGAAAATAGACCCATTTCCTTTTTGCATTGAAAAATTGAATGAAGCTAAGAAAAAGTACTCTTCATATGATCTTGAAATGTATGTGATGGTGCAAGCATTAAAGAAATGGGGAAATTATTTGCTTCCTAAAGAGTTTGTAGCGTACAATGACAATAATGCTCTCTAATTCTTGAATAGCCAAGATAAACTCAGTAGTAGGAATGGGATATGGGTTGAATTTTTCCAACGATTTACTTTCACCATTAAGCACAAAAAGGGGAAATCTAAAAAAGTAGTAGATGTATTGAGTAGAAGAGCTCTCATGGTGCAGGAAATTCAATTGAAGAGCATAGGAGTGGATTCTTTGAAAGGTATGTACATTGATGATGCAGATTTTAAATATATTTATGCAAGTTGTAGCTAGCCTTGTAGCAGCAATAGTGGAAAGTAGCTTTATTTTCTGATCCAAGATGATCTATTGTTCAAAGGGGCACAATTATGCATTCCTAAATGTTTAATGAGGGATAATTTAATCAAATAAAAACATAGTGTCACTCTTGTAGGTCAGTTTGGTTTGGATAAGACCTTGGAGTAGTTGAAGATGCACTACTATTGGCCAAAAATGCAAATTGTTGTGAGGAAATTTATGAATAAGTGTACCATTTTTCAAATGGCTAAAGGAATTAGCACTAATGTAGGGTTATATAAACCTCTTACAATCCCTAATAGACCTTGGGAATTAATAAACATGGATTTTGTGATGGGGTTTCCTAAAACTCCAAGAGGTTTTGATTCGGTGTATGTTGTTGTGGATAGGTTTTCAAAGATGACACACTTTATACCTTGTAAGAGAACTAATGATGCTTCCTACATTGCAGGAATCTTCTTCAAAAAGGTGGTAAGAACCCATGGTTTACCTCCTAGTATTGTATCTAATAGGGATAACAATTTTTTTGGTCACTTTTGGAGGGCTCTTTAGAAGAAACTTGGCACAAATTTGACTTTCAGTTCTGCCTATCACCCTAAAACTAATGGGTAGAATGAAGTGGTGAATAGAAGCCTTGGAAAATTTCTAAGATGTCTGACAAAGGAGCATGTGAAACAATAGGATCAAGTTTTTCCTCAAGCTGAGTTTCATTAAGTGAATAAAAGTGTTGGAAAAAGTCCTTTTGAGATTGTTTATGGTGTGCAACCCAGGGGTATATTTGAATTGAGAGATATTAGTCAGATGGAGAGGAGGAGTGTTGAAGATGAACATTTTTTGTGGCAATGTAAGCAATCTGCCAACAGGTTAAGGAGAATCTTCAAAAGAATGTTGAGAAGTACAAGCACACTGTTGATTAGAAGAGGAGAGAGGTTAATTTTAAGGTTGGAGACTTATTTTTGGATCATTTGAGGAAGAAAATTTTCCCTAAAGGGAAATAATCTAAACTACAAATGAAGAAGATAGGGCCATGCAAAGTGGTGCACAAGTTTTGGGAGAATTCATACGAAATTCAACTTCCTCCTGCAGTTGTCATTTCTCCTATTTTTAATGTTTCTGATATTTACCAAGTTATAAAGGGTATGTTTTTGTATGTACTCATGCATCAGTGCAAGATGAAGATTGGATCAGGGATCTTCCACCAAGCCAATCCTTGGAGTTGGAATGCATTTTGGACAAGAAGGAGCTTAAGAAGAGAAGGAGAAAGGTCTACTATCAATACTTGGTAAAATGGAAAGGTATCCATATGGTGGATGCAACTTGGATGACTGAGGATGATATTGTCAAACATGGATGCACAATTATAGGTTTGTCCTCAAGTGGAGCTTGATTTTTTCTTTTCCTAGGGAGTATGGTGCAAGGGAACCTAGGTCTTCATGCCCCTAGAGGGGTCAAAAGTTGATCTTTGTTTTGTTTTGAGTTATTTTCATGTAATGAGGTCTTTAAGAACCATTTCATGTCTATTTGGGTTAGTTTGAGTCATTAGGGGGTGAGTTAGTATGTGATGAAAAATGTTGTCAAGTTGCAAAATGTTGTCAAAGCAATTTTTACACTTTTTCTCATAACAAGAATCT
This sequence comes from Sequoia sempervirens, assembly GCA_007258455.2. Classification (NCBI taxonomy): domain Eukaryota; kingdom Viridiplantae; phylum Streptophyta; class Pinopsida; order Cupressales; family Cupressaceae; genus Sequoia; species Sequoia sempervirens. The sequence goes on along the minus strand of VDFB02238176.1, from coordinate 13,670 downwards.
AATGATTTTTAGTTGTGTTTGTAATTTCAAAATTAGTTACGAGCCATTGGGAAATGGTGGAAAAATGTTCAAAATTCCTTGTGTAGTTGAAGGAAAGGCTAGGAAGTTGAGATCTGAAGATTGAATCAATAAAATATTTGTTTTTTGCATTTTTTAAACACAATTTTCTCCTACAGTCAATTGTATGGTTATGTATGATCATTCGATGGATTGAATTTGATTGGGTTTGATAGAGGGGTGATTCTACTTTCTTTTTCACTTGGTTTCATTTGTTTTCATCAAGATTTTTTCAATTTAGATCTAATTCTTCTTAGACTAGTTGAAACCCTAGTTAGGGTAGTAGTGGGTAGATAAAATGAAATAAATTTCATTCCACCTAGTGAAAACTCTTGAAACTTGGTGGAATGGAAGAATTAGGTGTGTTATTCGATTTCAAAAACTTGCAAATGTAGAGGATGGTGTTTGACACGTGCGAGATTGCTACCCTGGCCTAATATCTTCATGTATTAGGCCTAGGAACCCTAGTGGATTAGGAAATTTATTCAAAAGCCTTGAAAGATTCATAAAATTGATGGAAGAAGATTGAGTAGATCCTGTATGACGTAAACTAGGTGCACTAGAATATGAGTGGAACCTATAGAATGCAAATACCATGTTCCTACCAAGCCAAATTACCAATTGGGCCTAACTACAACAAGAGGACAATATATTTTAGAGGGTTTATATACAAAGGATTTTACCCTAGTTTGGAGATACATTTGTAAATGGGAAAAAGGGTATCTGAAAAATTCCTTTACATTTTTTATGTCATGCTTACTTTGCAAGTTATGCCTAAAAAACTAGTTTTGAAAGGCTACTAGGAGAATGAAGGCTTGTGAAGAAAAACCCACCATTGGATGTTTGAGAGATTGAAAGGATGGTTGATTGAGGTTGTTTTGAAGTTTTCCACCCCTGATCTACATCATCATTTTACAAAATAAGTACTGTCATATGAAAGATAGTTATAAAGGGACCTTTTGAGCAACTATGAATGTTCACAATTTGATGAAAAACTACTAGAGTATACATTGGGTAATGCCAGGTTTCAGTGAAATACAGAGACCCAAAATGCTTGAAAAACACCATGAAGATACTAAGAGATGCAAGAAGATTAGATTTTAATCCTACCATTTATGCTGGTAGAGGTGCAATTCTATGCTAAAATAGATAAGATGTTGTTAAGGGGAGAAGCTACAACAAGTCTTCATGAACTCAAGGGACCGTGCACACATATATTTCAAGCTTATCAAACAAGATTAATCTAATTCAAAGGTATTTGAGACCTTCACCTTGTTCTCAAATCTATATCAAGTTTCAGTATAACATATTTTTCTATGAAGGTTGCATGACTATCAAGATATAGGTGAACTTGGATAATAGAAGAAAAAATGCAATGTTTCTTCCCTTTAAATGGTTTAAAAAAAAAGGAACACCTATTATGCATGGGATATATTTTCTTATATGAATTATATAACTTATGAAAAAAATAGAAAATGGAAACAAAAGTTTGATGCTTGATGTGAGAGTAACATGGTCTTGTCTTTGTTAAAATACTAGTTTCTAACCTTGCTACCGAATGTAGAACCTGCACAGTGACAAAGTAAGGATTTAAAAGTGGCATTGATTTAGTAACAGTTTCATTGGGAAGCATTAGTGTATGATGGGGAATCAAAGACATTTTCAAAAGGTCTAAATATGATGGGTAACTTTTCCTCAGGCTCCAAGAGTTTCTTAAGTGTATCCTCATGCTTTTGAGTACAACATTACATGTCTATCAAAAATTCCTTCAATGGTTTGTTTACTTCATGAAACGAAGATGATACTAGAAGAGTTGTTTAGGGATTAATAGATCCACAGTAAAGCTCATATAATTTGAGCTATGTTCTCAAAATTATGTGCTTACAAGTGAAATACATCCTAGATTGATATGAGCATGGATGTATACCTATAGAATATGCAAGACCAAGCCTCGACTAGAGTCAAATACATGAGGATTTCAATAAAATTGTAAGAGTAGAGGCTTAGGGTTTCAAAGCTCACATACATGCTCTCAAAATAAAAATACAAAAGGAATAAAGCCAACTAGTTGCAGAAATGAGATACTTTAAACACACGCTTCATGTTTTCATCCACAAAAATCACATCGAGCATATGGAGTACACAAATATTTTGAAGGAATGTTCATTATTTCTACACAACAAAGCTCGAGATGAGAATTTTATTGACAAATAATGAAAGAAAATGGTGCAAGTTCTACAAGAAATGGCTTACCAGAGCTTGACCTATTTGATTTTGCAATATTCCTACATAGAAAGCTTCAACGAAACCCTCATAAGTCCATAATAAAAAAACATCATGGTGGTGCCTTCACAGTAGTAGGGCATAACAAATAAAAGCATCTAGTGTAAAGAATGAGTGGTTGTACATGTATGTTTAGGACTTTTTTTACCCTAATATTGGTTGACTAAGCTTAGGAATTTTTTTCTTTTAGTTTCTTTTAATTTCTCCACAACTATTGCCATGTTATGCTTAACATTATATATGTGAGGTGACTCTTCTAAAACTTGTGTTTGTTTTGTTTTCTAAAACATGGTTGAAACCTTTTATTTTTGCAGACTTGAAACCAATTTTGAAATGTAAGAAAATTATTTAAGTGATGTTATTATAAATCACTTATTTTAATGTTTTATTTATTGCAAAATAAAGCATGTGCTTTCAAAGAATAATTCAAGGGAACATGGTTGAAAAGTAATGACATTTTCCGAGCATATGAGGTAGTTGGAGGATATTTACCAACATGTGGAAATCATGTAGGTTATTTTTGAATTAGTATTTGGAGGGAATGAGAGAATCGAAGGACCGTTTCTCATGCTTTTATGGTGGACAAGGTCATGTGTTGACTTTTTCTTCACTTTAGACTCTTTTTGGAGGGAGTTTGAGACCTATTTTTAGGGTTTTTTTGTTATACACAACCAAGAAGCTTCTAGAAGTATATGTGTGGGGAAATATTAAGAAAAGCATAAGTAACTTCAAACATCAATTTTGAAGGGGAGTTATTTCTTCTTTCAATAGGTATTGTAGCTCCTTTTGGGCTTATTTTAGGTGAAAGATAGCATTGCAACTCAAATTTGCAGACATATGTAGTACTGTAACACCTTTTTCAAATCAATAAGGTTAAGAAATTTTACCTTCTTAGAATCTTGTTTTTGTGTGTGGTTAAATGATTGATGCAATTACATTGTGATACATGTGATCCTTGTTGTTGTGTCTCATTGTTAGCACCTTTAGGAAGAATAAATATGTATGTTGCAAGTTGTAGGTTGTGTTGGTTATACAAATAGATTTAGAGTTGTGAGGAGAGTGTATCTTCCTTCCAGGACTATGAGTACCATGGCCTTCTTATGAAACATTGATGCAAGAGCATATAAGCCTCTGAGTTGTGTATGTAGAAACTTTGTTGATTAAAACTATGTGTAAAAGCAGCTGTGTAAGTTTGAAGAAAACATATTAGGTGCATCACCCAAATAGGTAGAATTCATTTTATGCTTTTATTTCTACCATTTTCCATCACAATGAGTAGTCTAGGTGAGTACCTTAGGAGCTAGCCTTCTCTAGAGGCCCATTCCAAGTTTAGGCAACCCATAGGTCTAGGAATGTTCCTGTGTTTCTCCAAAATGCTAAGTTCTGCAACTTAGCAAGGGTGCAATTTTAGGAGAAAATGGGTAGCTAGTTAATTATTTGATGGGATCTTAATTCCTAATGAAATTAGAGAAGTGGGACCCCTTTCCCTCTTTGGATCAACTGTTCCATTCTTGGAAACCCTAGAAACCCCCTATTTCTCTATGTATTATCAATTTAAATCAAAGCAACAAACTCTATCAACCACTACACAATTGTCACCAATAACAACACAAGCTTGTTGAGATCAATGACAAAACCTTCACACATGTAAAAATCTCCCCCTTTTCCATTGATGGAAACAAAAGATGTGAAAAACCATCAAATACAACATACACAACATTCCTTACATGATTTTTTTCTATCTCCTCCCCTTTTAGCCTAAGTTTTATTCTTCATATGACTTCTCTCTCTCCCTTTGTATAATTTTTTTTTTTCACATGACTCTCTCTTTTCCCCTTTGACATTATGGAAAAGGATAAAAAAAATTGCATTGATTTCCCCTTTGATATAGAACCAATATACTTGCTACTACTTTGAATACTCCCCCTTAGAAGTATAAACCAAGCAAATCAGCAACCTCTATAAAATGAAAACACTCACTGTAACAATATCACTACCTACTCCCACTAAGAAGTAGCCACCAAGATCAGTCCAAATAGAGAATGAATATGTAGATCCACTAGACTAATACATCTCAATATGCATCTATTCAAAAGGAGGGGAAATAACCCCCAACTTCTCCTGAAGATAATCAAAAATATCCTTAGCAAGAGCCTTAATGAATATGTCAACAATCTCATCCTTTGTAGGCACATATTCAAGCTTCACTTCATTCTCCACAACCTTCTCTCTTATATAGTGATATCTAATTGAAATATACTAATTTCCTCGAATGCATCATAGGGTTCTTTGAAATATTGATTGCACTTATATTATCATAGAAGATAGAAATAGGCTCATCATGCACCACTCTAATATCCTTCAATATTTTCCTCATCCATAATACTTGTGTGTTGGAAGATGTTGCTGCAATATACTCAACCTTTGTAGTAGATAAAGAACTATAATCTTGTTTCTTACATATCCATGATACTAATCTACATCCAAGAAATAATGCACAACCACTTGTATTTTTCTTATCATCCACACAACCAGCCCAATCTGCATCTATGTAAACACTCAATGTCAAATCAATATCCCTAGGATACCACAAGCCCTAATCTAGAGTACACTTCAAATATTTCAATATCCTCTTCATTGCTACAACATGTGTCTGTTTAGGATCTTCTTGAAATATATCCACAAGAAAAATTGCACACATGATATTTGGTCTAGTAGTAGTTAGGTATATAAATCCACCAATTATAGATCTATACTTTCTCCGATCATCCTTCGGAGATTCATCATCCTTACTCATTTTGCAACCAGTAACCATAGGAGTACATACTAGTTTAGAGTCCTGCATTCCAAACTTCTTCAACATTTCTTTAACATACTTTGATTGTGAAATAAATATGCCTTTATTTGTTTGATTAATTTGTAGCCCAAGGAAGAAATTCATCTCTCGAAACATAGACATCTCAAACTCTTTATGTATTTATTTTGCAAACTTCCTACACATAGCTTGATTGCCTCCAAAAATTATGGCATCAAAATACACAACCACTATCGAGATTTGATCTTTCTCAACCTTAAAGTAAATATTACTATATGTGGTTCCTTTATTGAGTACTTGATGTATCAAGTATATGTCCAATCATGTATACCAAGGTCTAGGAGATTGCTTCAATCCATATAATGCATTCTTTAACCTATAAACCATATTAGGTTTATCTAACAATTGAAATATTTTCAGTTGTTCCATGTAAACTTCTTCCAACTCTCTATTCAAGAAAGAAAACTTTACATCCATCTGATAAACTTTGAAGTCCCTATGTGCTACAAAAGCCAAAAAAATTATGATAGCTTCCATTCTATCCATTAGGGAAAATTTCTCCTCAAACGCTATTCCTTCAGCTTGTGCATAGCCTTTACGCATAGGCCTTGTATTGTTTACTACGATTTCTCCATTCTCATTAAACTTTTTTCTAAATACCCACTTAGTACAAATATTTTATTTTCAAGTCTAGGAACAAGTTCCCAAGTCTGATTCTTCTCAATCTATATAGGTTCTTCTCCCATTTCTTTCATCCAATGTTCATCTTTGCATGCCTCACTAACTACTTTAGGTTCAAATTTATAAAGTAAACACATATTTACCTCTACTTCAGTAGCTCTTCCTCTTTTCAACATACCTTTGCTTTTGTCTCCAATGATCTATTCTTCATAATGATTTCTTTGCACATACTTAGGGGTCTTAGGGTTCTTTTCTAGAACTTCTTCCTCTTCATTCTATACTTTATTTTCCTTAGATTTTTCTTCGTCTTCCCCACAATATGGTTCTTTTGAATCATATCCATCTATCACCACTGAATTCCTCAAATCTTCATCAACCTTGACACTTGCACTTTCAATAATATTTCTCAATATTTTATTGTAACATCTATAAACTTTTATTTTAGTAGAATATCTAATAAAGATACTTTCATCAGACTTCAAATCAAACTTTCCTATGTTTTCATCATCTCTTTTGATATAGCATTTACTTCCAAACACTCTAAAGTACTTAACAGTAGGAATCCTTCCATACCAAAACTCATAGGGAGTCTTTGTGCAATTAGCTCATCCTTGAACTCTATGAAGTATGTAAACAATAGTATGAATTGCTTATCTCTATTATAATTCAAGTAGGTTAGCTTATTTCATCATAATCCTTGTAGCTTCTTGAATAGTCTTGTTTTTCCTTTCAACCACTCCATTTTTTTGAGGATTCCTAAGGGCATACAAGTGCCTTTCCATGTCATGAATATCACAAAACATGTTAAATTAATTGGAGGTTAACTCTCCACCTTTGTTAAACCTCAAAAATTTGATATTCAAATACATTTCATTCTCAACCATAACTTTCAATGCTTTAAATCTATCTAGGTCTTCACCTTGTTCTTTAAGAAAAGTAACCCATGTCATTCTAGAGTAATCATTAATCAAAAGAATGAAATACCAGTCACCTTGAATAAATTTTACTCCTATAGGACCTCAAAGGTTTGTGTGAACCAATTCCAACAATCTTGTAGAAGATTGTTTTTTCCCTTAAAACTACTTGTTTGTTTTCCAAATTGACAATCTCTACAAAGAACATTGATAGGCTTTCTAATCCTCACCAAATCTCTCACTACTTGAACTAAATTGATTCTAACCAAGTTATCAAAATTGATGTGATGCATCCTTATACTCCATAACAAGCTTTCAGTAAATCAAGTCATAAATTAGTGACCATTAGCACCCTTGAGTTGATAGATATTTCCATTTTTCCTCTTTCCAACAACAATCACATTTCTAGACCCTTTCTGATCTCACATCCATCATCTTGAAACATAAGATTGTATCCTTTGCTACAAATTTGTCCAAAAATCAATAGGTTATGCCTTAAACCTTTAACATATATTAAACATCTTAATTAGTGATGGCACCTTCAAATTTTGTAAATTTGAAGTGCCTATCTCTTTTCAATTTGTCGATAGAGGTTAGGTCGACATATTGGTAATCTACCCCAGAGCCCATCTTTTTTTATTAAAATTTTGAAACTCAAAGGTCATCTTGAAAATCCATGTGGTAGAATATTTTTTGGTACATATTGGAATACGCTTGCTCAGTTCATCCTCTCTGGATGAGTTTTGATGGGCTATTTAATGTTTTTTTATTATGACTAAGCTAAATTTGGTGTTCCAAAAAATTGCAAATTTCACATTTATGAAAGAAACCCATTTCTCTTTTTGGTCTAGAACATCTTCAGTTCTATTTTCATTGAAAATGGAGGCCATTCGATACACTATTTTAATGTATTTAGTTGCAGTGAACACGTCTAGCGGGCTAGTTTACAAAGGAGGTACCTAAATTTTCATTTTTGGGAGAAATTTGATTTAAAACTCATGTTTTAAATAATTGGTTATGTCGGATCACAAAAAATATCAGCTCCAAGGGTTCCCACTTGCACGTAGTGAATTTCCTCCATTTGGACGACAAGCGAAATTAAAATTTCAGGGCTATTTCCTAATGTTTCAAAAGAAAATGTTTAATTTTTTTAATTATTTTAAATGTTATTGCAATGAAAATGCATGTGAAAGGAGGTAATTACGGAAATTTTAATATTTAATACTTAATAAATTTTTTAACTTTATAAGATTGCCTTCCTCACCAACCCACTGCACGATAGTGTTGCTATGAAAAATGTTGGCAAGGAAGCAAGGAAAGGAAGCTAGAGCTTGTGTTTGAAGTAAAAGTATTTAGAAATACTTTATTGAACATTGCACACACATTTTTTAACCTCTACAATAGTTTTATTTTCTTTGTAAAGCCTTTCCCGCTAGCCTAAATTGCAGCTCTTGTTGAAGCTAGCGGGAAAGCGGGGAGAGGAGAGGGAGATATGGGGAAAGTAAAGGAGGGAATTCTAAAATATTTTAGTTGTACCAATGATGGTTTAATGTTTTTTTTCTCATTGTTGCCTGCAATATTTTAAAGGAGAGCAATTTTGGAAACATTTTATGCAAATTTTTGTTGCTAGTAAAATTAAAAACACTCAGAAATGACTCCTTACACCACAAAAAGTGTTTTCTTGCTATTTTGAGGGGTTTTGCTACCCACCACTACCAAAAATTATCTACAATGAACATCTCTTGGAGCTAAAAATGAAATGTGGTCACATTTTTTGGGTTTTAAGCTGAATTTTAATGTCATGTTTGGGCTACAAACGGTATTTTTTTCCTTTCAAAAGGTTCCTGGACTTTTTCTCACACATGGTATGAGTAGTGGTTTTTCCTGTGAATTACCTTTTTTTAGCACAAGTAAGCTGAAATGACCTATGCAAAGTGCATAAATTTTTGAACAGCTAAAGAAATGTATGAATTTACATTCTCAAATATAATGTGAATGGTTTGCACCACCAGATGCCCAAATTAAAATAAAACTCAGTCTTCAGTTGAAGGTAAAGTAAAATTGTTAATTATAGGTGAAAGTGATTCAGTTCTAGACAAAATGCAGAAGGAGGTGGATTTTAGACAAAATGTTTGACAAAATATCAAACTATTTACAATATAAAATGAGGCCTCCAAAATGTTAAAATGTAGGATTAAATCATTTATTTAAAAGCTAGCAGTGAAATTAATAGTATATGGGTAAATATTTTACGTACAAAGAAAAATGGAAACCTGGTAAGTGGGTTTTGACCCTGAGGTTAATAATTTTTACTTGCAAAGTGAAAATGAGGGTGAAAAACATGTTTTTACAAGAAGGTAAATAGTTGCAAGAAAATTGTAAATAAAGGAATATTGAGGAGGGAAAATGAAGAGTGAAAAGCACCTTCTAAATGCCAGTTGGTTGCAAATCAAGGGAGCTTAGATGTGCCATGTGTCAACTATGGATTGATTTTAGGGCTTCTCTATTTTCTTCTATTTTCTATTAAATGAAAATTTGTTCTCATTTGTGGGGTGTTCCAGTTTTCTCTAGGTTGATATTATTGTAATTTTGTACAAGGTTGTCTCTAGATTAGGATTTCTTTAAAATTTTAGAGTTGAACATTGTAGAGTATTTTTTAATAGCAAGCAAATCAATATGAAAATTATGATGAACTATGTCATAATGTAATGAATCTAAAATGTATGCATTATATTTTTAATCAAAGTAATCAATGATTATAATGATTTTCATTGCAAATTTGCTACAATAAGTATTTATATTGATGGATTTTGTTCAAAGAACAGTTTAAAGTGCACTTTTAGTCAAATGTTGAATATATTGTGTAGAAATGGAGAATATACCAACATACTTGATCCTGATTAGTAACATTGTTTTTTCCTAAATCATCTTCTTAGCTAAATCATCACCCTTTGTCCCGTATGTGTAAAATCATCATGGAAAAAACAGCCCTTAAGTTGCAAAAAATTAGAAAAATCAAAGATTTAAACTTGACATAAAAATTTGAATAAGTTACCTATATTATTTCAAAAATATGTAAGAATAGAATCAGTAGAAAATTGAATGTAGTTTCTAAACTACTAGGTTTTTTTTTTTTTAAATCTATTTGGTGAAAATTTGAAATTTCAAAGAAGTAGTACTTAAATTTTAGAAAAAAAATAAGAAGTAGGTGTCTGCCTAACCACCCTAACCACAATAAAATGATAATATTTTTTAAAGAAAAATTTTTACATATAAGTAGAGGACTCATGTATGGATGTGATGCATATTTTTTTAAAATTTTTTTCCAAGTAAATAATTAATTATGATTTTTAATTACAACTCTCTTTAAAAAAAATATAAAACTCATGTCCTGACCTCACCTTTAACTTGGTCAAAACTTCATGAAATTCAATTCTTTTTAAACCTACATTATGTAGCTAGAATGTGGTTTTATTGCCTCTGATTCAAAAATGTGTGATATCGCTTTGAAAAGTTTATAGATGTTTTTCAATCAAAATTCTTATCAATCATGACTTTAGTCATAATTCAAATAGAAATGAATACAATTATTTATTAAATTCAAAGTAAAGCATAATTTATATTGGTGGAACTGACATCTCCTTTAAAACCCTTTGCTCTCATCAATTTTAAGTAAAAACAAAGTTGTTAGCCACATACCCTACACATACCTATAACATATCACCACTTTTGGCCCACTCATGATCCTACACATACCCAACCTCCTTTAATTCAAATAAATCATTTTTATCTAATTGTTTATTTCACACTAAATAAATCAATGTTATTTAATTAACTCTCTAGATCTCTATTTAATTAAATAATTCACTTTATTTGATTAAATCTCTAAAGTCATCTTATTAAATAAAATAAATTAAACCTTATTTGATTTAATCTAACATCATCCCCCTCTTTAATTAATTAAATAAAAATTATTTATTTAATTAAATATAAATCACATTTCTCACTTGGATTTAAATTAACCTAAAAATCTAAACTTGTCACATCATTCAATCCTCATTAAATTAATTAAATCTGACTACCTAACCTGTCATCAGAATTTCTCTAGATTTTGCCACTTGCACATGAAAAATACATTCAATGATTTATTAAATCCCTATTTTCTTTCAACTTGGCATCTTTAGGGGAATATTCCTCCAAGTTTGAAAATACCTCCAAGTGGATTTGTCCTTCCAATAATACATTCATTCCCTCTTACATGTCCTTGTGCATTGAGCCAAGTGGCATTTAATTTATTCTTTTTCCCTCTAACATGTCATTTCATGATTTTCAAATTCCACCTACTTTCATTTATTCTGCACATTCATCAAAATGTGCTCAAGCTTCCTCCATTCACATCTTGACAAGTGGCACTTGCCCATTGAATGTTGAATGATCCCACATTGCTTCATTTTGATCAATCTTCAATCTTGTCTTTTTAAAAATAGAAGGATTTTCTTTGTATTTGATCATCCACAATTTGAGCAAGTCTAGTATACTCAATTTCATCCCAAGAATATCGATTTTCATCCATTTTATCAAGTTTACAGTTAGGTTATTGTAGGTTTTCTTCATGGAGCTCAATTGAATCAATCACCAAGTGGATCAACCTTCATCAAATCACCAAAAGCTTGCATAGGAGTTGGGAAAGGGCCAATTTCCACATCAAATTGGAACCAAGTCCCCCATGGGATTCAGTGTTTGCATCTTAAAATAGGATCTCATTGCTTTCTTGGTTCATTTTCTTCATTTTCTTTCCTATTTGAGCTTTGCAAATGAATTTCATGGGGAATCTCGACTCTCAATTGTAGCTGATCTAATACTATGTTTGTTTCAGGTTTGTGTAGGTAAAGGATTGGGGTTTGACATTTGGAGGTAGAAGGAGGGTAGAAGTGGGGCATTAAAAAAAAATAAAAAAAATTTTGACTTTTGATCATGGCAATTTTATTCTTTGAACCAACACAACAAGTGCATTGCTTCAAAGAGGGGAAAAATGTAGACATGAGAATTATCCTGATTGATATCACATACCTAATTCTAGTAAACTAAGTCCGCTTCATCCTGAATCATCTCCTTTGCTGGTCATTTAATTAAATAATCTTTATTTAATTAAATTCGTTATATTCTATCTTTTCATTAAATAAATCAACTTTATCTGATTAAATCATCATCTCCTATTAATTAAATAAATCACTTCTATTAATTAATCCTATAGTCCCTCTTTTAATTAAATAATTCCTTTTATTTAATTAATCTCTAAAGCCATCTCATTTAAATTAAATAAATTTATCTTTATTTGATTTAAAACTAACATCATCTTATTTAATTAAATAAATCAAATTTTATTTAATCAAGTCTAAAATCATTATTCCTCCCATTTTGATTTATATAAATCCAAAAATCTAAATCAAATGTCAAATCAGCTAAATCCTCATCTAAGTTAATTAAATCCTAATTAACTCTAACTCTAATCCTCCAAATCCTCTAGATTTTACAACTTGCACAATAAATCAATTTATTTTATTTATTAATTCTTCTATTTCATTCAAAAAAGGGCATCTCAAGTGGAATATTCCTCCCTTTTGAAATCTCCCTCCCAAAAGGACTTGTCCTCCAACTTAGAATTTATGAGATCTTACATGTCTCTTACACAAGTCAACTTGGCATTAACTCTCTTCTTTCATCCCCCTAAACATGTCATTTCATCAAATTCAAATTTCAAACTTGCACATTGATCAAAACATGCTCAACCTTCATCCTCTCACATGTTTACAAGTGGCGCTTTATCATTGGATCATCATTAGTCCCACATCCTCCATATCTTTCAATCATCAATCCTTATCTCTTATAAATAGAGGACTTCTCTATTTGTTTGAGGAGCCAAAATTAATGTAAAATCATTATGCTCATTTGAGGAGGAGAATTGGAGCCAAATTTATCATCTTCATCCATTCTTCATCCATTTCTATCATTTCTTAGCTAGGTTATGCAGGATCTTCTCCAAGGAATCATAAAATCATCATCAAGGAATCACAAATCTTGCAAAGGAGTTGGGAAAGGGACAATTTTCACATCAAATTGGCACCATTTCCCCTATGGGATTGAGATTTTACATGTTTAAATAGGATTTCAATTACTTTCTTTTCTTTGTTCTTCAATTTCTTTCCTATTTGAGCATTGTAGATGAATTTCATGGGAAATCTTGATTCTTACTTTCATTTGATCTAATATTATGTTTGTTTCTTGTTTCTATGTAGGTCTAGGATTGGGGTTCTAAATTTGGCACTAGAAGGAAGGTGAACTTGAAGAATCTAACACATTTTTTGGTCAAATTCTATTGTTTTTTGTGTTTTTTGTGTTTCTAGGTCAAACAACACTGTTGGAAGCAAGTCTGACACGTTTGTAGTCTCTATTTTTCCAAACAGTGTCACTAGTTTCACCAGAGCACCACTCAAATCCTCAAAGAGCATGATTGTTTGCATATGCGTCATTGTTTGGACCCAAACTATGCTGCTGCCTTGAGTTCAAAGGGCACCGCCTTTGATTTCTTGCCTTTGCACTCAATCTTAAAATGGTTGTATCCTGGTCATTTTGGTCTTTTGGAGTTTATTTTTGAAATGTAATAGAATTTCATAAGCTATCCAATGGGGTAGGAGATTCTCAACTTGATAGAGTACTTTAAATATCTAATGTCAAATCACAATGAAACTTAGCCCCAAACCAGGCTTTGCATGCTAATCATCAACCTCATATCTTTTCATTTTCGATTTAATCTAACATTTTGAGCTTGTATTATGTGTTTTAAAGGATAATGGATTGTGGAATTCAAAGAAAAATCATTATCACATCATTGTATCAAGTAAGCCTTTAACACTTTGGGA
>VDFB02238175.1:0-44783 GCA_007258455.2 Sequoia sempervirens | reverse complement strand
CATACATACTTCCCTCACAAACCTACCAATTTCACCTCTTTCCACCTTTGACTCAACTAGGTTTCAATAACCATACACTCATCTAGCCCCCTCAAGTTCTTAAAACCTACAAAACACATCAAAACAAACTTTCCTACCCTAATTCCATCCTGTTTCATTTTATTCTCAGTCACAATTGTTCATACACCTTTACTAACCTAGCTTTAAAGGCTTAAAAGTTTGAGTTTCCAATGGAGCAATGTGTACAATTCCCTCCAAAAACTTTATCACCACAAAATAATAATCCCTACATCTATTCCTATCCTACCTAGGCCTATTCCACTGAATAATAGCATGCATAGTAGGTTGAAGGGCCTCTTCACTTCATTAGAACCCTCGAACCCTTGAAAGTATCTTCAACAACAACCATAGAAAATGTAATAAATCTCCCTCCAAAGGCAATATTAAGTCTTAAAACCTATTGGAAGTGAAATTATACACAGGCCTTCAACAACTTAGATCATTATGGAGCCTCATACTTATTGTACGAACCCGTACACAGGCTAAGAATGGAGTAAATTCCAAAAAAATAGTGATATTGTATTGTTTTTCTTCTTAAATATATTACAACCAACCTTCCCAATGATGAATCACACCTTTTTAAACATTTTTCAAATTGGTTCAACTTCCTAAAGAGACTAAAACTAAATCTATAACTTCCTTGACTCTTCATGTGCCTCCACATGGCATCCTTTTGCAATTTTACAACTTTTCTTAACAACTTTTATCATGATTTTACAACTTTACATTTTAAGATTAAAATTGACTTCCTAGGACCTCTACAACATTAAAATGACTAATAAAACCTTATTACAATGTTCATAGAAATTCATATTCCTATTAAAATCTCAAATTTACTCTTGGAGGCATGCTCTTTCAAAGGGTGCACCTACACCATACACCCAACCACAATTTCCTTCCAAGTCTCTTGGAAGTCTTCATGTCCTATATCGACAACATCTTCATGATCCTCATCCTTTGATGCTCCATCTTGTGCTTTCAATGTCTTCATCTTGACTTTAGGCTTGCACTTGTTTCTACTCACCCACTCTTCTCTTCTTGCTCTGTCATCTTGGACCAGCATCACTATACTCTAATTTGTTTTCTTTAGCTCCATCCACAAACTCTTACTATGTCCTTCTTCTTTGCTTATTTCAAAACAACCTTCACTCTGTCCTTCCCCTTTCATCTTAACACTTGGCTTAGTCCATACCATTAGAATCATCAAAATAAGGACAAAATACAAGATTCTTTTCATCCTTTGTCTCTGAATTCTCCTTTTCACAACCTTTCTCAGGTTCTTCATGTTTAGTACTACTATTACTACAGTACAAACCTACCACATCATCAATTTTTTCATCCAAGTACTATTCATCATCCTACTCTCATCTCTTACTCCCTTCTCCATCTCGCTTGGAGATTTCATTAACCCTTCCTTCTCATCCTTTTTCAACTCATCACTATCAACCCCTTTCATCTTTGGGACTCTTGGAAAACTCTTTTCCTTTTCATCTTTGCCTTTCATGGTGACCACACTTTCTGCAAACTTACTCTCAAATTATTTCACTTCCAAGCCATTCCTCTTGGCATGTTGTCCACACTATTATCCTTTCTTTCTTTTGTTTCATTTCCCATTGTCTCTGACATTCTTTATAACTATCCACACCTTGTTTCAATCCTCTACCTCTATGATCTTTTTTCAAGCTCTTTTCAATTTTCCATCATTACCTTCTCTCAATACTGCATTCTCATGCTGCTTCTCTACAACATCTTTCACACACTTTTTCCAATCACTTAGGCTCACACTACTTATCTTTGTATTCTCAGGTCCTCTATCATCTTGTCCTCTTATCATGCTCTCCACATTCTTATTCTCATTCTCAATTGTCTCTCTCCTTTTGTCTAGACATTCATCTTGGCTTCCTTCATCTATCAAATTCCTTTCCAACATCCAACTTGTTGCCTCCTTAACCTCTGCATTTCCTAATCTAATCTTCTTTGTTCTATCAGTGCATGGTTGCTCCTTGATCTCTTTCCCTTTCAAGGGATAGACCAATGTTCCTGCCAATACTTCTTCACCCTTTTTAAGCCTTTCATTTCTTTCTTCATTACTCTCTTTTATTTGATCCATTCTCTCTTCTTCCAATACCTTGCCACTAGGTCTTTCGCCGCTCTTAATATCAATTTGCTTCCTTCCATTCTTTCTATCATCATCATACTGCTTGTTATTATTTTTACCTTGTTGCTGCTGCACTCTGTGTATTTTTCCAATCTATGGACATCCTCCTTTCTTGATAGTATCTTCTCTAATATTTACTTTCCTTGCACTAGGAAAATCAGTTGTATCTTTTTCTTCTCTACCTCTTGTTAGGGTCTTTGTTTCAAAATTCTTCATCACCCATTGCTTTGTATCTAACTCTCTCAAATAAGACTTGTCCATACTTCATTGTCCCATCCTTTCTTCGTACCCTTCTTTCTGACTTGGCTTGTCTCCATGTTTGACCTCTCCTTTTTTAGATTTCATTTCCATCTCTTTGACCTCTTTACTATGCGACCCTACACCTTCATCATATCTTTTTGCCTCAAATATTGTCTTCCTATTATTAGCTTCCTCCTCACCATGTTTTTTATTCTAATGTCTCATGGACACTCTACTGCCCTGCATCAAAATTATTTTAGTCCTACATTTTTTCTCATCATTTTCCATCAAAGGAACTAAAGTCAAATTCATACCATCCTTTTTTATCTCATAACTATTCTTTCTTCCATTATATAAAGAAAATCTATCATACACCCATGGCATTCCCAACAAGAGATAGCACACACTAATAGGAACAATATCACACAAAATTTTATCTATATACACCTATGTGGAATTAAATCTAGGCTTTCTCTATAACCATCAAAACATGCTCACCATTCACCCAAGAAACTAAATAGGGTGACTCATGGGGTATCTTCTCTAATTGAAACTATCTAAAATTTCTTGAGATATCAAATTGTCTAAACTATCTAAATCAACCATCATAGTACATACCTTCCCTTGGAACTTGCAAGTGGTCTTGAATATTACATTCCTTTGTGTTGCTTCTCTGATCTCCATCACCATTCTGACTTGACTCTTTAGCTTCCAATTTTCTTCTTATGAAAAACACCTTCAATAATCTACTTATTGTGCTCTGATACTAATTGATGCAATGCAGGGCAGTACAACAATCAATCATCACCATTCAAAAGTGATTCAACCATTCTTTTCTCACAAATCAACTATTTGCTTCTATTTCCACTTTTCACCTTATGGATCTTGTAGGATAGAAGGCTCACTTTTTCCTACTTCTCTAAAAAAATTCTCAAGTGACTTCACAAACCAAGAACTGATATAGACAAATTTTAATTAGTTACAACACATACTCAAAACTTAGTTCCCACTCCTTTAGAACAACTACACCAAATCTGGCTTTCAGCTGAAATAGGCCTCAATTAGGCCTATTTTCCAAAGGGACCCTTCTCAAAACTCACCATTAAGACATGAAACCACCAAAAATTATTTAGTCATCCTTCAAAACTATCATAAAATAATCAACTTGCAAGCCCTCACTTTCCCATTAATACGCTTAACTCCAAAACCCTCACTTTTGTCCCTACTAACTGGAGTTTATTGAAAAACATATACCCTAACCACTTATAACCTCAAAATCACATCAATTAGACTTTGATATGTTTTTACCTAATCATTCCTTCCACCAATTATACTTCCTCCAAGCTTCATCCATACTTCCTTCACACCTCAAATTTGCCCACTTGTCTTATTTAAAATTTTGAGTTTCCAATGGGGCGGCGTATAAAATTCCCTCCAAAAGATTTATCACCAAAAAATAACAATCCATACATCTATTCCTATCCTACCCAGGCCTATTCCACTGAATCACAACATGCATAGTAGTTGGAAAGGCCTCTTTACTTCATTATAACCCTCAAACCCTTGAAACTATCTTCAACAACAACCACATAAAATGTAATCAATCTCCCTCCAAAGGAAATATTAGTCTTCAAACCTACTAGAAGTGGAAGTAGATATATGCCTTCAATCACTCAGACCATTATGGAGCCCAATACCTATTATACGGACCCGTACACTACCTGAGAATGGAGTAAAACACATAAATTTACCAAAAAAATAGTGATATTTTATTGTTTTTCTTCTTCAATATGTTACAACAAGCCTTCCGAACGATGAATCACACAATTTTAACCATTTTCTAAATTGGTTCAACTTCTTAAAGCACCTAAAACTAACTCCATAACTTCCTTGACTCTTCATGTGCCTCCACATGGCATCCTTTTGCAATTTTACAACTTTGCTTAACAACTTTTGTCATGATTTTACAATTTTAAATTTTAAGATTAAAATTGACTTCCTAGGACCTCTACAACATTAAAATGGCTAATCAAGCCTTATTACAACATAGAAATGCATATTCATATTAAAATTTCAAATTTTCCTCTTGGAGGCATGCTCTTTCAAAGGGTCCATGTGCACCATACACCCGACCACAATTTCCTTCCAAGTCTCTTGGAAGTCTTCATCTGTTGTATCAGCAACATCTTCATGATCCTCATCCTTTGATGCTCCATCTCGTGCTTGCAATGTCTTCATCTTGACTTTAGGCTTGCACTTGTTTTTGCTCATCCACTTTTCTCTTCTTGCTCTATGATCTTGAACCAACATCATTATACTCTAATTTTTTTCTTCAGCTCCATCCACCCACTCTTACTATGTCCTTCCTCTTTTCTTATTGCAAAACAACCTTCACTCTGACCTTCCCCTTTGAAAATAAGGAAGCAATACAAGAGTCTCTTCATCCTTTGTCTCTCAATCCTCCTTTTCACAACCTTTTTCAGTTCCTTCATGTTTAGTACTACTGTTACTAAAGTACACACTACCACATCATCAATTTTGTCACCCAAGGACTATTCACTGTCCTACTCTCATCTCTTAATTCCTTCTCCATCTAGTTTTTATATTTTATTAACTCTTCCTTCTTAGCCTTTGTCAACTCATCACTATCAACCCCTTCATTTTTGAGACTCTTGGAAAAATCTTTTCCTTTTCATCTTTTCCTTTCATGGTGACCACACTTTCTACAAACTTACTCTTAGATTCTTTCACTTCCAATACATTCCTCTTGGCATGTTGTCCACAATATTATCCCTTCTTTCTTTTCGTAAATTTCCCGTTGTCTCTGACATTCTTTCTAACTGTCCACACCTTGTTTCAATCCTCTACATCTATGATCTTTTTCCTAACTCTTTTCAATTTTCCATCATTAACTTGTCTCAATACCACATTCTCATGATGCTCACCTACAACATCTTTCACACACTTTTTCCAATCACTTAGGATTACACTACTTATCTTTGTATTATTAGGTCCTCTATCCTCTTGTCCTCTTATCATGCTCTCCACGCTCTTATTCTCATTCTCAAATTTCTCTCTCTCTTTTTCTAGCCATTCATCTTGGCTTCCCTCATCTATCATCTTCTTTTCTAGCATCCAACTTGTTTCCTACTTAACCTCTGCATTTCCTAATATAATCTTATTTGTTCTATCAGTACCTGGTTGCTCCTTAATCTCTTTCCCTTTCAAGGGACATGCCAATGTTCCTACTATGACTTCTTCACCCTTTTCAAGCCTTTCATGTCTTTCTTCATTACTCTTTTTTATTTGATCCATTCTCTCTTCTTCCAAGACTTTCTTCCCACTAGGTATTTCACCATTCTTACTATCAATCTGCTTCCTTCCATTCTTTCTATCATCCTCATGTTGCTTGCCATTCCTTTTACCTTGTTGTTGTACTCTGTGTATTTGTCTAATCTGTGGACAACCTCCTTTCTTCATAGTATCTTATCCAATCTTTACTTTCCTTGCACTAGGAAAACCACTTGCATCTCTTTCTTCTCTACCTCTTGTCAGGGTCTTTGTTTCAAAAGTCTTCATCACCCATTGCTTTGTATCTAACTCTCTAAAATCAGACTTGTCCATACTTCATTGTCCCATCCTTTCTTTGTCCCTTTCCTGCTGAATTGGTTTGTCCTCATGTTTGACCTATCTATTTTATTATTTCACTTCCATCTCTTTAACCTCTTTACTCTGTAACCCTACACCTTCATCACATCTTGCCGCTTCAACACTTGTCTTCCTATTATTGTTTGCTTCTTCACCATGTTTGTTCTTCTCATGTCTCATGGACACTCTACTACCTTGCATCAAAATTATTTCTTTCCTACATTGTTTCTCATCATTTTCCATCAAAGGAAAGAAAGTGAAAGTCATACCATCATTTTTTATCTCATAACTATTCTTTCTTCCATTATATAAAGAAAATCTATCATACACCCATGGAATTCCTAACAAGAGATGGCACACACTCATAGGCACAATATCAAACAAAATTTTCTCTATATACAACTACGTGGAATTCAACCCAATATTTCTCTTTAACCATCAAAACATGCTCACCATTCACCCAAGAAACTAAAGAGGGTGACTCATGGGGTACCTTCTTTAATTGCAACATATCTTCCATTTCTTGAGAGATCAAATTGTCTAAACTACCTGAATCAACCATCATAGTACATACCTTGCCTTGGAACTTGTAGGTGGTCTTGAATATTTCATTCCTTTGTGTTGCTTCTTTGATCTCCATCACCATTCTAAGTTGAAACTTCAACTTAAAACTATCTTCTTATGAAAATCACCTTCAAGAATCTACTTGTTGTGCTCTGATACCAATTTGATGCAATGCAAGGTAGTACAACAATCACTCTTCACTATTCAAAATGGTTTGAACCATTCTTTTCTCACAAATCAACTATTTGCTTATTTTTCCACTTATCACCTTGTGAATCTTGTAGGACAGCAGGCTCACATTTTCCTACTTCTCTAACAAACTTCTCAAATGACTTCACAAACAAAGAACTGATATAGACACCCTTTAATTAGGTACAACACATACTCAAAACTTAGTTCCCTCTCCTTTGAAATAACTAGGCCAAATCTAGCTTTCAGCTGAAATAAGCCTCAATTAGGCTTGTTTTCCAAAGGGACCCTTATCAAAACCTACCATTAAGATGTGAAACCACCAAACAGTCTCTAGTCAACCTTGAAAACCACAAAATAATCAACTTACAAGTCCCCACTTTCCCATTAATACCCTTAACTCCAAAACCCTCACTTTCATCCTTACTAACTAGGGTTCATTGAAAAACATCTACCTTATTGTATGGAGCCATACACAAGCTGAGAATGGAGTAAAACACATAAATTAACCAAAAAAATAGTGATATTTTATTGTTTTTCTTCTTCAAGATGTTACAAAAAACCTTCCCAATGATGAATCACACCTTTTTAAACATTTCTAAAATTGGTTCAACTTCATAAAGCACCTAAAACTAACTCTATAACTTCCTTGACTCTTCATCTATCTCCACATGGCATCCTTTTGCAATTTTACAACTTTTCTTAACAACTTTTGTCACGATTTTACAATTTTACAGTTTAAGATTAAAATTGACTTCCTAGGACCTCTACAACATTAAAATGCCTAATCAAGCCTTATTACAACATAGAAATGCATATTCATATTCAAATTTCAATTTTTCCTCTTAGAGGAATGCTCTTTCAAAGGGAGGACCTACACCATACACCCGACCACAATTTCCTTCCAAGTCTCTTGGAAGTCTTGATGTGTTTTATGAGCAACATCTTCATGATCCTCATCCTTTGATGCTCCATCTCATGCTTGCAATGTCTTCATCCTGACTTTAGGCTTCCACTTGTTTCTACTCACCCACTCTTCTTTTCCTGCTCTATCATATTGGACTAGGATCACTATGCTTTGATTTGTTTTCTTCAGCTCCATCCACCCACTTTTACTATGTCCTTCCTCTTTGCTTATTTCAAAACAACCTTGAATTTGACCTTCCCCTTTCATCTTAACACTTGGCTTCATCCTTATCATTAGAATCATCAAAATAAGGAAGCAATACAAGACTCTCTTTATCCTTTGTCTCTCAATCCTCCTTTTCACAACCTTTCTTAGGTCCTTCATGTTTAGTACTACTATTACTATAGTACACACCTGCCACCTCATCAATTTTGTCACCCAAGGACTACTCACTATCCTATTCTCATCTCTTATTCCCTTCTCCATCTAGTTTTTACATTTTATTAACTCTTCCTTCTTATCCTTTTTCAACTCATCACTATTAGCCCCTTTCATCTTTGGGACTCCTGGAAAACTCTTTGCCTTTTCATCTTTTCCTTTCATGGTGACCACACTTTCTGCAAACTTACTCTTAGATTCTTTCACTTCCAAGCAATTCCTCTTGGCATGTTGTCCACAATATTATCCATTCTTTCTTTTGTTGCATTTCCCATTGCCACTAATATTCTTTCTAACTGTCCACACCTTGTTTCAATCCTCTACCTCTGTGATATTTTTCCTAACTCTTTTCAATTGTCCATCATTACCTTCTCTCAATACCACATTCTCATGTTGCTACTTTACAACATCTTTCACACACTTTTTCCAATCACATAGGCTCACACTAATTATCTCTGTATTCTCAGATCCTTAGTCTTTGTGTCCTCTTATCATGCTCTCCACGTTATTATTCTCATTCTCAACTGTCTCCCTCTCCTTGTCTAGCCATTCATCTTGGCTTCCTTCATCTATCATCTTCCTTTACAACATCCAACTTGCTGCCTCCTTAACCTCTTCTTTTCCTAATCCAATCTTCTTTGTTCTATTAGTGCATGGCTTCTCCTTAATCTTTTTTCCTTTCAAGGGACACACCAATGTTCCTACTATGACTTATCCACCCTTTTCAAGCCTTTCATTTATTTCTTCATTACTCTCTCTTATTTGGTCCATTCTCTCTTCTTCCAAGACCTTCTTGCCACTAGGTCTTTCACCACTCTTACTATCAATCTGCTTCCTTCCATTCTTTGTATCATCCTCATGTTTCTTTCCATTCTTTTTACCTTGTTGTTGTTGCACTTTGTGTATTTGTCTAATCTGTGGACATCCTCCTTTCTTCATAGTATCTTATCCAATTTTCTGTCCACCTGTCTCATCCTCTCACCACCACACCTCCCCACCTCAATCCCACCATTCCCATGTCTCATGGACACTCTACTACACTCAATCGTACCTCTTTTTCCTACATTGTTTCTCATATTTTTCCATCAAAGGAACCAAAGTGATAGTCATACCATCCTTTTTAATCTCATAACTATTATTTCTTAAATTATATAAAGAAAATCTATCATACACCCATGGAATTCCTAACAAGAGATGGCACACACTCATAGGCACAATATCACACAAAATTTTTGCAATTTAAACCTATGTGGAATTCAACACAAGCTTCCCCTTTAACCATCAAAACATGCTCATCATTCACCCAAGAAACTAAATAGGGTGACTCATGGGGTATCTTCTCTAATTGCAATGTATCTACCATTTCTTGAGAGATCAAATTGTCTAAACTACCTGAATCAACCATCATAGTGCATTCCTTGCCTTGGCACTTGTAGGTGGTCTTGAATATTGCATTCCTTTGTGTTGTTTCTCTTATCTCAATTGCCATTGTGACTTGGCTCTTCAACTTCCAATTATTTTCTTTTGAAAATCGCCTTCAAGAATCTACTTGTTGTGCTCTAATACCAATTTGTTGCAATGTAGGGTAGTGCAACAATCACTGCTCACCATTCAAAATGGTTTGAACCATTCATTTCTCACAAATCAACTATTTGCTTATTTTTCCACTTTACACCTTATGGATCTTGTAGGACAGTAGGCTCACTTTTTCCTACTTATCTAACAAACTTCTCAAATGACTTCACAAACCAAGAATTGATATAGACACCCTTTAATTAGTTACAACAAATACTCAAAACTCAGTTCCCACATCATTGAAACAACTACGCCAAATCTGGCGTTCAGCTGAAATAAACATCAATTAGGCCTATTTTTTGAAGGGGCCCTTCTCAAAACTTACCACTAAGACATGAAACCACCAAATAGTCTTTATTCAGCCTTTAAAACCACAAAATAATCAACTTACAAGTACTCACTTACACATTAATACCCTTAGCTCTAAAACCCTCATTTTCATCCCTACTAACAACGGTTTATTGAAAAACATATACCCTGACCACTTATAACCTCAAAACCACTTAAATTATACTTTGATATGTTTTTACATGCTCATTCATTCCACCAATTATGCTATCGCCAAGCTTCATACATGCTTCCTTCACAAACTTACCAATTTTACCTCTTTCCACCTTTGACTCAACTAGGTTTTCATAACCATACACTAATCTAGCCCCTTTAGGTTCTTCAAACCTACAAAACAGATCAAAAAAGCCTTTCCTACATTGATTCAATCTGGTTTCACCTTATTCTCATTCACAGTCCTTCATACACCCTTACTAGCCTAGCTTTAAAGGCTTAAAATTTTGAGTTTCCAATGGGGTAGCATATAGAACTCCCTCCAAAAGCTTTATCACCTCAAAATAACAATCCCTACATCTATTCTTATCCTTCCCAAGCCTCTTCCACCTAATCACAACATCCACAGAAGGTGGAAAGTCCTCTTTACTTCGTTAGAACCCTCAAACCCTTGAAAGTATCTTCAACAACCACATAAAATGTAATCAATCTCCTTCCAAAGGAAATATTAAGTCATCAAACCTACTAGAAGTGGAAGTATACATAGGCCTTCAACAACTTAGACCATTATGGAGCCTAATACCTATTGTACAGACTCGTACACAGGCTGAGAATGGAGTAAAACACATAAATTTACCAAAAAAAAGAAAGTGATATTTTATTGTTTTTCTTTTTCAAGATGTTACAACCAACCTACCCAATGATGAATAACACATTTTTAAACATTTTCCAAATTTTTTCAACTTCCTAAAGTGCCTAAAACTAATTCTATAACTTCCTTGACTCTTTATGTGCCTCCACATGGTATCCTTTTGCAATTTTACAACTTTGATTAGCAACTTTTGTCATGATTTTACAATTTTACATTTTAAGCTTAAAATTGACTTCCTAGGACCTCTACGACATTAAAATGGCTAATGAAGCCATATTACAACATAGAAATGCATATTCATATTAAAATCTCATTTTTTCCTCTTAGAGGCATGCCCTTTCAAAGGGTCCATGTGCACCATACACCTGACCACAATTTGCTTGCAAGTCTCTTGGAAGTCTTGATGTGTTGTATGAGCAAAATCTTCATGAGATCCTCATCCTTTGATGCTCCATCTCATGCTTGCAATGTCTTCCTCTTGACTTTAGGCTTGGAGTTGTTTCTGCTCACCCACTCTTCTCTTCTTGCTCTATCATCTTGGATCAGCATCACTATACTTTGATTCTTTTTCTTTAGCTCCATCCACCCACTCTTACTATGTCCTTCCTCTTTTCTTATTGCAAAAAAACCTTCACTCTGACCTTCCCCTTTCATCTCAACACTTGGCTTAGTCCTTATCATTACAATGATCAAAATAGGGAAGCAATACAAGACTCTCTTCATCCTTTATCTCTCAATCGTCCTTTTCACAAAATATCTCATCTCCTTCATGTTTAGTACTACTATTACTATAGTACACACATGCCACATCATCTATTTTGTCACCCAAGGACTATTCACTATCCTACTCTCATCTCTTACTCCCTTCTCCATATCATTTGCATATGTTATCAACTCTTCCTTCTCAGCCTCTATCAACTCATCACTATCAGCCCCTTTCATCTTTGGGACTCTTGGGAAACTCTTTAGCATTTCATCTTTTCCTTTCATGGTGACCACACTTTCTGCAAACCTACTCTCATATTCTTTCACTTCTTCTTTCCATTCCTCTTGGCATGTTGTCCAAACTATTATGCTTTCTTTCTTTTCTTACTTTTCCCATTTTATCTGACATTCTTTCTGACTGTCCACACCTTATTCCCAATCCTCTACCTCTATGATTTATATCTTAAATCTTTCCAACTATCCATCTTTACCTTCTCTCAATACCACATTCTCATGTTGCTACTCTACAAAATCTTTTACAAACTTTTTCCAATCACTTAGGCTCACACTACTTATCTCAGTATTCTTAGGTCCTCTATCCTCTTGTCCTCTTATCATGCTCTCCATGTTCCTATTCTCATTCTCAACTGTCTCTCTCTCTTTTTCTATACATTCATCTTGGCTTCCCTCATCTATCATCTTCCTTTCCAACATCCAACTTGTTGCCTCCTTAACCTCTACATTTCCTGATCTAATATTCTTTGTTCTATCAGTGCATGGCTACTCCTTGATTTCTTTCCCTTTCAAGGGACACACCAATATTCCTACTATGACTTCTTCACCCTTTTCAATCCTTTCATGGATTTCTTCATTACTCTCTTTTATTTCATCCATTATCTTTTCTTCCAAGACCTTCTTGCCACTAGGTTTTTCACCACTCTTACTATCAATCTGCTTCCTTCCATTCTTTCTATCATCCTCTTGTTGCTTCCCATTATTTTTTCCTTGTTGTTGTTGCACTCTATTTATTTTTCCAATATGTGGATATCCTCTTTTCTCATAGTATCTTCTCCAATTTTTACTTGCTTGCACTAGGCAAACGACTTGCATCTCTTTCTTCTCTACCTCTTGTCAGGGTCTTTCTTTCAAAAGTCTTCATCACCCAAATTTTGCTTTGTATCTAACTCTCTCAAATCAAACTTTTCCATACTTTATTGTCCCATCCTTTCTTTGTTCCCTTCCTTCTGACTTGTCTTGTCTTAATGTTTGACCTATCTTTTTTCAGATTTCACTTCCATCTCTTTAACCTCTTTACTCTGCAACCCTACACCTTCATCATATATTGCTGCTTCAACTCTTGTCTTCCTATTATTATCTTCCTCTTCACCATGTTTGTTCTTCTCAAGTCTCATGGACGCTCTACTACCCTAAATCAAAATTCTTTTTTTCCTGCATTGTTTTTCATCATTTTCCATCAAAGGAACCAAAGTGAAAGTCATACCATCCTTTTTTATCTCATAACTATTCTTTCTTCCATTACATAGAGAAAATATATCATACATCCATGGCATTCCAAACAAGAGATGGCACACACTCATAGGCACAATATCAAAAAAAAATTTGTCTCTATATACACCTATATGAAATTCAACCCAAGCTTGTTCTTTAACCATTGAAACATGCTCACCTTTCACACAAAAAACTGAATAGGGTGACTCATGGGGTATCTTCTCTAATTGCAACTTATCTACCATTTCTTGAGAGATCAAATTGTCTAAACTACCTGAATCAACCATCATAGTACATACCTTTCCTTGGAACTTGTAGGTGGTCTTGAATATTCCATTCCTTTGTGTTGCTTGTCTAATCTCCATCGCCATGCTGACTTGACTCTTCAGCTTCCAACTATCCTCTTATGAAAATCACTTTCAAGAATCTACTTGTTGTGCTCTGATACCAATCTGATGTAATACATGATAGTAGAACAATCACACTTCACCATTCAAAATGGTTTGAACCATTCTCTTCTCACAAATCAACTATTTGCTTATTTTTCCACTTTTCACCTTGTGGATCTTGTAGGACAATAGGCTCACTTTGGCTTAAAATTTTGAGTTTCCAATGGCGTAGCATATAGAACTCCCTCCAAAGGCTTTATCACCTCAAAATAACAATCCCTACATCTATTCTTATCCTTCCCAAGCCTCTTCCACCTAATCACAACATCCACATAAGGTGGAAAGGCCTCTTTACTTCGTTAGAACCCTCAAACCCTTGAAAGTATCTTCAACAACAACCACATAAAATGTAATCAATCTCCTTCCAAAGGAAATATTAAGTCATCAAACCTACTAGAAGTGGAAGTAGACATAGGAATTCAACAACTTAGACCATTATGGAGCCTAATACCTATTGTACGGACCCGTACACAGGCTGAGAATGGAGTAAAACACATAAATTTACCAAGAAAAATAGTGATATTGTATTGTTTTTCTTTTTCAAGATGTTACAACCAACCTACCCAATGATGACTAACACATTTTTAAACATTTTCCAAAAATTTTCAACTTCCTAAAGTGCCTAAAATTAATTCTATAACTTCCTTGACTCTTTATGTGCCTCCACATGGTATCCTTTTGCAATTTTACAACTTTGCTTAACAACTTTTGTCATGATTTTACAATTTTACATTTTAAGATTAAAATTGACTTCCTAGGACCTCTACAACATTAAAATGGCTAATCAAGCCATATTACAACATAGAAATGCATATTCATATTAAAATCTCAATTTTTCCTCTTAGAGGCATGCCCTTTCAAAGGGTCCATGTGCACCATACACCCGACCACAATTTGCTTGCAAGTCTCTTGGAAGTCTTGATGTGTTGTATGAGAAAAGTCTTCATGAGATCCTCATCCTTTGATGCTCCATCTCATGCTTGCAATGTCTTCCTTTTGACTTTAGGCTTGCACTTGTTTCTGCTCACCCACTCTTCTCTTCTTGCTCTATCATCTTGGACCAGCATCACTATACTTTGATTCTTTTTCTTCAGCTCCATCCACCCACTCTTACTATGTCCTTCCTCTTCGCTTATTGCAAAAAAACCTTCACTCTGACCTTCACCTTTCATCTCAACACTTGGCTTAGTCCTTATCATTACAATGATCAAAATAGGGAAGCAATACAAGACTCTCTTCATTCTTTATCTCTCAATCGTCCTTTTCACAAAATTTCTCAAATCCTTCATGTTTAGTACTACTATTACTATAGTACACACATGCCACATCATCTATTTTGTCACCCAAGGATTATTCACTATCCTACTCTCATCTCTTACTCCCTTCTCCATATCATTTGGATATTTTATCAACTCTTCCTCCTCAGCCTCTATCAACTCATCACTATCAGCCCCTTTCATCTTTGGGACTCTTGGGAAACTCTTTTCCTTTTCATATTTTCCTTTCATGGTGACCACACTTTCTGCAAACCTACTCTCATATTCTTTCACTTCTTCTTTCCATTCCTCTTGGCATGTTGTCCACACTATTACGCTTTCTTTCTTTTCTTGCATTTCCCATTTTATCTGACATTCTTTCTAACTGTCCACACCTTATTCCCAATCCTCTACCTCTATGATCTATATCTTAAATCTTTTCAACTGTCATTCTTTACCTTCTCTCAATACCACATTCTCATGTTGCTGCTCTACAAAATATTTCACAAACTTTTTCCAATCACTTAGGCTCACACTACTTATCTCAGTATTCTTAGGTCCTCTATCCTCTTGTCCTCTTATCATGCTCTCCATGTTCCTATTCTCATTCTCAACTATCTCTCTCTCTTTTTCTATACATTCATCTTGGCTTCCCTCATCTATCATCTTCCTTTCCAACATCCAACTTGTTGCCTCCTTAACCTCTGCATTTCCTAATCTAATATTCTTTGTTCTATCAGTGCATGGCTACTCCTTGATTTATTTCCCTTTCAAAGGACACACCAATGTTCCTACTATGACTTCTTCACCCTTTTCAAGCCTTTCATGGATTTCTTCATTACTCTCTTTTATTTGATCCATTATCTTTTCTTCCAAGACCTTCTTGCCACTAGGTTTTTCACCACTCTTACTATCAATCTGCTTCCTTCCATTCTTTCTATCATCCTCTTGTTGCTTCCCATTATTTTTTCCTTGTTGTTGTTGCACTTTGTGTATTTTTCCAATATGTGGATATCCTCTTTTCTCATAGTATCTTCTCCAATCTTTACTTGCTTGCACTAGGCAAACGAATTGCATCTCTTTCTTCTCTACCTCTTGTCAGGGCCTTTCTTTCAAAAATCTTCATCACCCAAATGTTGCTTTGTATCTAACTCTCTCAAATCAAACTTTTCCATACTTGACTATCCCATCCTTTCTCTGTTCCCTTCCTTCTGACTTGTCTTGTCTTAATGTTGGACCTATCCTTTTTTAGATTTCACTTCCATCTCTTTAACCTCTTTACTCTGCAACCCTACACCTTCATCATATCTTGCTTCTTCAACTCTTGTCTTCCTATTATTATCTTCCTCTTCACCATGTTTGTTCTTCTCAAGTCTCATGGACACTCTACTACACTAAATCAAAATTCTTTTTGTCCTGCATTGTTTTTCATCTTTTTCCATTAAAGGAACCAAAGTGAAAGTCATACCATCCTTTTTGATCTCATAACTATTCTTTCTTCCATTATATAGAGAAAATATATCATACATCCATGGCATTCCAAACAAGAGATGGCACACAGTCATAGGAACAATATCAAAAAAAAAATTGTCTCTATATACACCTATGTGAAATTCAACCCAAGCTTGTTCTTTAACCATTGAAACATGCTCACCTTTCACCCAAAAAACTGAATAGGGTGACTCATGGGGTATCTTCTCTAATTGCAACTTATCTACCATTTCTTGAGAGATCAAATTGTCTAAACTACCTGAATCAACCATCATAGTACATACCTTTCCTTGGAACTTGTAGGTGGTCTTGAATATTCCATTCCTTTGTGTTGCTTCTCTAATCTCCATCGCCATTCTGACTTGACTCTTCAACTTCCAACTATCCTCTTATGAAAATCACTTTCAAGAATCTACTTGTTGTGCTCTGATACCAATTTGATGCAATACATGATAGTAGAAAAATCACACTTCACCATTCAAAAGGGTTTGAACCATTCTCTTCTCACAAATCAACTATTTGCTTATTTTTCCACTTTTCACCTTGTGGATCTTGTAGGACAATAGGCTCACTTTTAACTACTTCTCTAACAAACTTCTCAAATGACTTCACAAACCAAGAATTGATCTAGACACCCTTTAAGTAGATACAACACATACTCAAAACTTAGTTCCCACTCCTTTGAAACAACTACGCCAAATCTGGCTTTTAAAGCTGAAATAGGCCTTAATTAAGCCTCTTTTCCAAAGGAACCCTTCTCAAAAATCATCATTAAGACTTGAATTCACCAAAAATTATTTAGTGAGTCTTCAAAACCACAAAATAATCAACTTAAAAGTCCTCACTTTCCCATTAAGACCCTTAGCTCCAAAGCCCTCAATTTCCTCCCTACTAACTAGGGCTTATTGAAAAACATATACCCTGACCACTTATAACCTCAAAACCACTTCAATCAAACTTTTATATGTCTGTATCTGCTCATTCCTTCCATCAATTATGCTTCATATGAACTTCATACATACTTTCTTCACAAACCTACCAATTTCACCTCTTTCCACCTTTGACTCAACTAGGTTTTCATAACCATACACTCATCTAGCCCCCGTAGGTTCTTCAAACATACAAAACACATCAAAACAAAATTTCCTATCCTGATTCAATTCGATTTCACCTTATTCTCAGTCACAATCCTTCATACACCCTTACTAGCCTAACTTTAAAGGCTTAAAATTTTGAGTTTCCAATGGGGAAGCATGTAGGTGGAAAGGCCTCTTTACTTCATTAGAACCCTCAAACCCTTGAAATTATTTTCAATAGCAACCACATAAAATGTAATCAATCTCCCTCCAAAGGAAATATTAAGTCTTCAAACCTACTGGAAGTGGAAGTAGACACAGTCCTTCAACAACTCAAACCATTATGGGGCATAATACCTATTGTACAGACCCGTACACAGGCTAAGAATGGAGTAAAACACAAAAAATCTACCAAAAAAATAGTGATATTTTATTGTTTTTCTTCTTCAAGATGTTACAACCAACCTTCCCAATGATGAATCACACCTTTTTAAAAAAAATCCAAATTGGTTCAACTTCCTAAAGCACATAAAACTAGCTCTATAACTTCCTTGACTCTTCATGTGCCTCCACATGGCATCCTATTGCAATTTTACAAATTTGCTTAACAACTTTTGTCTTGATTTTGCAATTTTACATTTTAAGATTAAAATTGACTTCCTAGGACCTCTACAACATTAACATGGCTAATAAGTCCTTATTACAACATATAAATACATATTCATATTAAAATATCAAAATTTCCTCTTGGAGGCATGCTCTTTCAAACTGTGCACCTGCACCAGATATATGGATCTCAGATCTATCTTAGAGAACATGGAAGATGCCCTCATTTGATCGAAAATATCATCTCTGTGTGGCAACAAATACTTATTCTTCATCCTATCCTTGTTAAGCATGCGATAGTCAATGCAAAAATGCAAGGTACCATCCTTCTTTTTCACAAAGATGACTAGCACTCGCGAAGATGAAACACTTGGTCTTATCAACCCTTTCGACAACAATTTATCCAACTTTACCTTAAGATCCATTAGCTCAGTTGTTTTCATTCTATAGGGAACTTTGGAAATAGTTTTAGACCCTAGAACTATATCTATAGAGAAATCAAATATTATTTATGGTGGAAACCTAGGTAACTCATCTGGAAACACATCCAAAAAATTTCTCAATATAGGATACCTCCCCATGTCCTTCATTCTAGTTTCATCCATTTCACCATCTTCCATCTCTTGGAAGCTCTTGGATTCCAAGTTTCTGAAATATTCTACAAGTTCTTCTATATTGATGGAAAAGAGTTTGCAACCTTTCTTCTTAGCCCTTAATAGTTGCATTGCCAAAATTTGATGAATTTTGAGCTCTCTAGGTATCCCTTGAAACTTTACTTGGTTACCAAGATCATCTAGGAATTCTATAGTTTTTGCATGGAAATCTATCTTATCCCTATGTCTCCATCGCCAATTAATACCTAAGATAACATCATAGGATCCTAAAGGTGTGACATTTAGGTTTACTGGTGCAGGTGCACCTTGTTCATAGAATGCCTTTGAAACGTAAAATTGAAAATTTTTAATTTTCAATTGTAAAGCAATGTAAAAGGGTCATGTGGGGTCACATTTTATGTATTTAAAGTCTTAAATAGGTCTCTAGGGGGTTAATTTTGTCAATTTGGGAAAATTGCTATTTTGTTGCACAAATTGTAAAAGTTGCCAATTATGTAAAAATACAAAAAGAAAAAGAAAAAATTGGGGAGATGAAGAGTCTTTGTGGAAAAAATGAAGGGATAGGTTGATAAAAGAAGTTGAAAAGTTGGTTAATAGTTGGAAACATCTATATAAGAATTTGTAAGGTGAACAAAATATCATTGATTGTAATCTTGAATAATTTCTAATAAATAAAGTGCCCTGTACACAAAATAGAGTGTTTTCTTTCTGTAATTTTGTTGGTGTAATTAACAGTGTTGTACCTTGTCCTAGGTCATTCTTAAACCTTAGTTAAGTTTACTTAGGGACCACATAGGAGGTTGTTGGAGAATTTCCACTTTTGGTGGACTTGACATGTCATTACTTTATCACTTCCACCTTTTGTGGACACATCATGTGATTATCTCTCCACCTTTTGTGGGTGATCCACCTTTTGTGGTGATTATCACATTATCACTTTTTCAATTTAGGTGGAGTGATAGATTTTCATAGTTGTCTTATGTCATAAGATTATGACACTTGTCATAATCTTATTCACTTCTATGTTCTCATCTTGGCTATATAACCAAGGGGTCTCCTCTGTACTTTTGGGATAGCATAACACAACAAATTCTATTCTATTTTGCATCATTGGTAGAATACAGTTTATTCTTGTCATCTTGTTTTTATCTCTCTTATGCTTGTGCTTTCTATTAGGCCCCTATATCTTGGGTGGCTACCCTCATAGCCAATTATTACATGGTATTAGAGCTATTGGAGTGCCTTTAGATTGTCATTTTGGAGAGATTTTAGGGAGGTTCCATTTTTGGCCTTGTATTGTAGGTGCATTTTGGGAGCTTGTTTCATCAAATTTGAGCTCACCATTCCGTCCAAACTGTTTGAGATAGTCATATTTTCCTTTTATTTCATCCCAGTTGGACATTGGAGGCCAAATCTGCATAGGTTTGAAGTTGGGTGTTGGTTGCCTGATTCAGAAGGTAGCCATATTTTTGGAGTAGTTTGGGTCAAATCTGACCCTGCCATTGCGTCCAAGAGGCCTGAAAACCTAAAGATTGACTACCAATTTATCGATTTTGGACATTGTCAGTTGCAAGTTTAGGCAAAAAAGCTTGCTCGAAGGTCGTACGGAACTCCAAATTGGTATAATTTTTCAATTTTCGCAAAAAATATTTTAGTAAAATATTTTCTACAATTTGCTCAAAAATTTGGGCAAATTTTAATTTATCATTGGGAAAATTTTTATTTCTTTGGGGGAAATATTCAAAAATTATTGTCGGAGGGAGCTTTATTCTTTGCGAACCTGTCAGATCTGTACTACAAGGTCAGATTTGTGTTGGCATTATGTTAGTCACTGCATACCAGTTATTGGCATTAACATCATTGGTGGTCTCAGCATACTTGCCAGTCCACATACTATTGTCAGAACTCTTTAATATTTTTGGCTGCTCCCTAAGCCTTCACATTCCATGAATAGTTAAAAGTTTTTGGCTACCCCACGAAGTCTCTGTAAGTTGTAACCAGCTAGATCCATCGAACGATACTATGTCACTTTTTGGACTGGGTACCAAAGGATTTTCATGCTAGGAGTTTTTTTTCTATCGGCTGCTACAAATCACACCCGACCTCATCATCTGTGGCCTTGTACAATCTACATCGACTGTATTAGAGGGGTACCAATCTCATCATCGATCGTCGACATACACAATTTCATATCGGCGGTCAAGGTCATTCAACAGTCGTCAGATCTCTAGTGCAATAGTCCTTCACATTTCTACAGCGGCTCATTTTCACCAATCAGTGCCCCTTCTACTTCATCTTGAGTACGGATAGCTCTCCATCAGCGGCCATACTTGTATCAAAGTCGGTGTATTTCTCAAACTGGCAGTGAGATCCTCTTCAATCCTTATTGTTGGCAATTCACTCATCTTTTATCAGTCTGTCTTAGCATACCTGACCGGTGGTACTTGGTTTGACAACTGTGACATCAATCACTAGGGTCTGGTCTGCATACTTCTCTGCCATTGGAAAGATTTGTCAAATCCAAACACTATGAATTCGGCATCTCAGTTCGGTATCGTTGGCTTGGTACGAAGTATTAATATACTGAAGGTTTGATTATTGATCAATATTTTTATCCACATATATAATAAAATTAAATTTATTCAAAAACTTTGTTTTATTTAAAAGTTGACCACAAGCTTTGTAAGACTAATGTAGGGTGGGATGCCCTCAGGTGGCTTGGCCACCGGGGCCTACCCCCACTCTGCCAGCTCGACCCAACCATCGCCATGGTGGCGGGGGTATTAATTTTTTTTAAAAAACTTTTTCAATAATGTGGTCATATGGCGCGACTAGGAGCGCTAATTTTGACCCTAATTAGTGTTTGATGTTGAGCACTCAGTTAGTGTAAAGGTCCTTTTTATAGGCCTTTTTTCATGTTTGCATAACTTTTGTTCTAGATGGCAAAAATTTGCAAATGAAATATCATCGAAAAGGTAGTGATCTCAACTTTCCAATGGTGCTGGTGTTTCTTCAGAATTTTTTCATTTGACTACATTTATTTTTTGTCGAAGTCAGAAGGTCCAGTTGTACTCTTGAGCTTTTCAGAGTTTCTCATGCAATTTTTAATCATGATCATGGTTGTTGTAGTTCTCCTCTTTGTAATTTTGTAATGCACTAAAATAAAGTGCCACAATCTTTCTATTTCAGTGTACTATGTCATATTGTATGGTTCTTTGGGTTGATCTATGTATCTAGTGTTAGTTCCTATCTACTCAGCAAATGCAGTGGCTGGTTACCCATGCATTTCGGTGAGATGGACTGGTCACCATATATACATTTTTATTTTGGAAGCACTCTACCTTTCTTCATAAGTTCGATTCTACATCCAGAGACTTGGTGCATGGCTCCAGTGAGACTTGGATTGTACAAATTTTTCATGGCTCGAGTGAGACTTAGATTGTACCAATCTGCTATTGATGGGCATTTAGTTGATGCTCATGCAGTTGGCTTCTTGGTTTTGACCTTATTCTTGTTGTAGTTTTGATTCATCTACAGTTCTTCATTGACAGTTTTTGCAGTTATTCTTGAGTTGACGGATTCAACTCATTCACCAATTATGTGGCATATTCTACAGTTGTACCTGATTCTTTCTATCAATGCTTGTCACAGTTTGGCATTTATTTTGGAATAGCATTTGGAGGACTCATCATCATCCTTGGTATGCTCTACATCAACCTTCACATTTTTCTACATTATCTCCTTCTTCAGTAAAGATTGGGGACTCTTGACATTGTGACATTTGAGGAGTGACTCTCCATTGAGGGGGGCTTGTATAGACTATCTTCATTCTTCTTATGGGGGGAAATTTTTCCTCACTTCAGGTTTTATCCTTCCTAGACCATGTTTCTTGTTTTGTTTCTCTTTTGGGAAGGAGTTTTGTCCCACTGGGTTTTCTCCTTTTCTCCGGTTGCGAGAGATCGCATTGCATTTGTACATGGGTGCCTAACATGGCCTAGTTGTCGGGACCCATCTTGCATTGTTTTCTTTTGTGTACATTCTCCCTAAGTTGCACTTAAGGGGGGGTGTTGCTGTAATTAAAAGTTTTGTACCTTGTCCTAGGTCATGATTACACCTTAGTTAAGTTTACTTAGCAACCACATAGGAGGTTGTTGTATAATTTCAACTTTTGGTGGACTTGACATGTCATTACTTTGTCACTTCCACCTTTTGTGGACACATCATGTGATTATCTCTCCACCTTTTGTGGTGATTATCACATTATCACTTTTCCACTTTAGGTGGAGTGATGGATTTTCATAGTTGTCTCATGTCATAAGATTACGAAACTTGTCATAATCTTATTCACTTATATGTTCTCACCTTGGCTTTATAACCAAGGGGTCTCCTATGTACTTTTGGGATAGCATAACACAACAAATTCTATTATATTTTTCATCATTGGTAGAATATAGTTTATTCTTGTCATCTTGTTTTTATCTCTCTTATGCTTGTGCTTTCTATTTGGCCTCTAGAGCATGGGTGGCTACCTTCATAGCCAATTCTTACAATTTTTTTAGTATTATATAGCCTATATGGTATCTTTAGCCTCTATTTTTTTTGTTTCAAGCAACACATAGAATTAACTTTCATACAAGTCCATTTAGGAGGAAGTTTATTGAGTAGAACATTGATTTGAGTCCATTTATTGTAGTTTGGTCTGAAACCCTCAATATTGGGGTTTTGAGAGTCTACGTACGATTTTATGACTACGCCACCAGTTTAGATATTGGGAATTGATGGAGTAGGTTATTTTTAGGATTTATATGGCATGTGTGTGTTGATATGTGAAGGGGAAGAAGAGAATTTGGGTTGAAGGCTACTATCCCTACAGAAATTATAGTGTTTTCCTTCATAAAAAGTATGGCTCCAAGGTGGAATTTGATGAAAACCCATATGTGAAGGTTGGGAATTGATTTCTATACTTTGAGCAAACCTTTTTGGAGATGTTTGAAGCATAGGATAAGTAAACTAATGTTTGGAAGGTTTATTTCCTTTAAACCCCTATTTTTCTTGTGTTAGAATGGCATGAAATGAGGGTTTAGATAATTGATGCTATATAATAAGGCTTTTAAACTATAAAAGTGGTTGATTTTAAGGTTTTGATAATTGATACAATGTTTCCTAGGATTGTTAGGTGTTTTTATGGTGATTTAAGAGAACTTTCTTTGGATTTTTGGCCTAATTAAGGCACTTTGCTAGGGGGACAGTTAATTGTTCTTAGAAACTTTTCAAAATAGCCCCTTCAAAGATTTTGATATGTATTAGTAGATAAAAATGGGTTTCTAAATATGTATTGGGTTTATGGAGACACAAAGACATTGAAAAGGAATCACCCATTTTCAGGGTTTGGTGACCTACTAGCACTTTCATGATTTGTCTGCAAAATAGGAATTTTGATGGTTTAGTGCCTTGTAAGTGTGTATAATGGTTTTTTCAATCAAAATTTTGATGTTCACTGTGTCTTGGAAGTCTAATGATAGTTTGGAGATAAGAAAGCATGATTAGATGTTATTTTTCCATGGGAGTAAGTTCCATTGTAGAGTGAGTTAGTGAATCATGGAAGAATTGAATGGTTTTATGTTTCTAATCAAGTTATTGTTTTGGTACAGTCATTTAGATGATGGATAAGATGTATTGAAATCTGATAAGGATTTGGGATACTGGTTTGGTGTTTGGTTCCTTGTGATTCTTAATTAAAATGATGCGATTTTGATGAAAAGATAAAGGAATTTTGGATGATTGTTTAATTTGATCTTCTCCATTTGAGGTTGGGTCAGAAGTACCCCTGATGAGTTATGGTATTTGGTAGATACTCTACATCAATTGGTATTAGAGATAGCTAATTCTAAAGATTTCTTGGTAGTTGTTGAACTTGGTTTGTTGAGTTGTGGTTGGTTGCAGATGCTTGATCCATCCAAGATGCAGAGAAAGTTTGATGTTTGTGTTTTTTGTGGGTTTGTGCAGGTTAAGAGAGAACTTAGTTGTTGGTTTCCAAGAGAATAGGGAGAGAAAAGAGAAGAAACCTAGGTGAGGCAAAGAAGTCTGTTGAGTTTGTGTGGTGAGGAAGTAAGAAAGATGGATACCTGTCCAAAGAAGCACTAGAAGAGTTGTAGCCATTACTAAAAGTCAATTTGAGAGTACTCCACTGATGGGAGTAAATGAAAAGATGATTGGTCAGAGAAGGTAAAAGATGAATTGTGGAAAAGAGGAGAGATTGCTAAGAAAGGCAATGTGAAAGGACAGTCATGTGTTCTTTGAGAGAATGAGTTGGTGGAAAGATGAGTATTGTGAATGGTATGCATAGGATCATGATGGGCCAAATAGTGGCAATATGATGGGTATGTGGCTAACAACTTTTTTTTACCCAAAATTGGTGAAACGAAATGGGTTTTTAAAGGATGTTCTCAGCTTTCCACCAATATAAATTATTCTTCACTTTAAATTTAATAAATAATTATTATTCATTTTCTATTTGAATTATGACTAAAGTCCTGATTGATAGGCTGATTGAAAAACATCTATAGCTTTCAAATGGTATAACATTTGTTGAACCCAAAACGTGGGTATGTGTAGGATCATGATGGGCCAAAAGTGGCAATATGATGGGTATGTGGTTGACGACTTTTTTTTAACCCAAAACTAATGAAACTTAAAGGTTTTTTAAAGGAGATTCTCATCTTTCCACCAATATAAATTATTTTTTACTTTCAATTTAATAAGTAATTATTATTCATTTTCTATTCAAATTAAGACTAAAGTCCTGATTGATAGATTGATTGAAAAACATCTATAGCTTTCAAACGGTATCACATTTTTAGAATCCAAAACATGTGTCACATTCTATGCTTCACATATAGGATTAAAAAATAAAAATTGAATTTCATGAAGTTTTGACCAAGTTAAGGTGGTTAGACATACGAGTTTTTTATATTTTTTAAAAAGTTGTAATAAAAAATCATAATTAATATTTACTTGGAGAAAAATTATAAAAAATATGCATCACATCGGACATGAGTCCTCTACTTATATCTAAAATATTATAAAAAATTATCATTTCATTGTGGTTAGGTGGTCAAACAAACACCTACTTCTTATTTTTTCCTAAATTTGAGTACATCAGATTTAAAATTTCAAATTTTCACCAAATAGATTTCAGTTTTAAAACATACCCGGTAGTTTAGAAACTACATTCAATTTTCTAAAATTATATTCTTACATAATTTTGAAATAATATAGATAACTTTTTCAAATTTTTATGTCAAGTTGTCTAAGTCTGATTTTTAGTATTTTTTGCCATAAGGGCATGTTTTTCCATGATGATCCCAGACATACCCACATGTGTCACATTCTATGCTTCAGATACTATAGGATTTTAAAAAATGAATTTCATGAAGTTTTGACCAAGTTAAGGTGATCGGACATGTGGTTTTTTATATTTTTAAAAAGTTGTAATAAAACTTCATAATTAATTATTTACTTGGAAAAAATTACAAAAAAATGAATCACATTGGGAAATAGTCCTCTACTTATATTTAAAATCTTATAAAAAAATATTATCATTTTATTGTGGTTAGGTTGGTCGACAAACACCTACTTCCTTATATTTCCCTAAATTTAAGAACTATTGCATTGAAATTTCAAATTTTCACCAAATAGTTTTTAAAATAAACCTACTAGTTTAGAAACTACATTCAATTTGCTATACATTTTATTCATATATATTTTTTAAATAATATAGATAATTTATTCAATTTTTTACGTCAAGTTACCTAACTCTAATTTTTCTGAATTTTTTTCCACTTAAGGGTCTATTTTTTCCATGATGATCCTACACATACCCTAAAATTAAATTATTGTGTCCTTTTGAATGAGAAGAATTATTGTGAACTTCATAGGTAGAAAAGAGAGATGGAAAAAGACAAGTGAAGATAAGTGAAGATGGTGGTGAAGACAAAGTTGAAGGCAAGGTTGGGACCAAGACAGATGAAGGTTCAAAAAAAAAAAAGAAGCAGTCCAAGACAAATTTGAAGTTGAGTTGTAGGTGAAGGAACAAGAAAAGTTGATACAACATGTTTCCAATGGACTTGGAAAGTTTTTGTTGGTTGGTTGTATTGTGTAGGTGCACCTTGTTCACATAATTCCTTCAAAAGAAAAAATTGAAAAATTTGAATTTTCAATTGTAAAGCAATGTAAAAGGGTCATGTGGGGTCACATTTTATGTATTTAAAGTCTTAAATAGGTCTCTAGGGGGTTAATTGTGTCAATTTGGGAAAACTGCTATTTTGTTGCACAAATTGTAAAAGTTGCCAATTATGTAAAAATACAAAAAAATGAAGCAAAAATCAGGGAGATTAAGAGTCTTTGTGGGAAAAATGAAGGGATAGGTGGGTAAAAGAATTTGAAAAGGTAGTTAATGATTGGAAACATATATATAAGCATCTGTATGGCGAGCAAAAGATCATTGATTATAATCTTGAAGAATTTCTAATAAATAAAGTTTGTTGTACACAAAATACAGTGTTTTCTTTCTGTTATTTTTCAGGTTTACATAGCCTGTATGGTATCTTTAGGCTATAATTTTGTTGTTTCAAGCAACACAAATAATTAAGTTTCATACAAGTCCATTTAGCAAGAATTTTATTGAGTAGAACAATGGTTTGAGTCCATTTACTATAGTTCAGTTTGAAACCCTCAATATTGGGGTTTTGAGAATCTAGATAGGAGTTTATGACTACTCCACTGGTTTAGACATTGGTAATTAGTGGAGTATGTTAGTTTTAGGATGTATATGGTGTGTGTGTGTTGATATGTGTAGGGGAAGAAGAGAATGTGGGTTGAAGGTTGTTGTGCGTATAGAAATACAATGTTTTCCTTCATAAAAAGTATGCCTCCAAGATGGAATTTAATGCAAAACCATATGTGAAGGTTGGGAATTGATTTCTATAGTTTGAGCAGACCTTTTTGGAGATGTTTGAAGCAGAGCATAAGTAAACTAAGGTTTGGAAGGTTGATTTCCTTTAAACCCCTATTTTGCTTGTGTTATAATGGCATGAAATGAGGGTCTAGATAATTGATGCAATAATGAGGATTTCAAATTGTAAAAGTGGTTGATTTGAAGGTTTTGAGACTTGATACAATACCACCTAGGTTTGTTAGGTGTTTTTATGGTGATTTAAGAGAACCTACTTTGTATTTTTGGCCTAATTAAGGCACTTTGCTAGGCGGACAGTCAATTATTCTTAGAAACTTTTCAAAATAACCCCTTCAAATATTTTGGTATGTATTAGTAGATCAAAATGGGTTTCTAAATATGTATTGGGTTTGTGGAGACACAAAGATATTGAAAATGAATCACCTATTTTCAGGGTTTGGTGACCTACTAGCACTTTCATTATTTGACTACAAAAACATGAATTTTGATGGTTTAGTGCCTTGTAAGTGTGTATACTAGTTTTTTCAATCAAAATTATGATGTTCATAGTGTCTTGGAAGTCTGATGATAGTTTGGAGATAAGAAAGAATGATTCGATGTTATTTTTCCATGGGAGTAAGTTGCATTAAATAGTGAGTTAGTGAATCATGGAAGAATTGAATGGTTCTATTTTTCTAATTAGGTTATTGTTTTGGTATAGTCATTTTGATGATGGATAAGATGTATTAGAATCTAATAAGGATTTGGGATACTAGTTTGGTGTTTGGTTCCTTGTGATTTTGATGAAAAGATAAAGGAATTTTGGATGATTGTTTAATTTGATCTTCTCCATTTGAGGTTGGTTCAGAAGTACCCCTAATGAGTTGTGGTTTTTGGTAGATGCTCTACATCATTTACTTCTGTAGAAAAACAAGGTAGATCTATCCTAGCCTCAAAAAAAATTGTTCCACCTTTTCTCTTGTATAGTTTACATACTCTACATCCCAATACATTGCCATGTGTCCAACCTTTCTAGATAATTTTTTTGCTACTCTAGGTGAAATAAAATTCTCAATTGCACTACTAAAAATAAGAACAAAAATGGGTAAGAAAAACAAAATACTTGGAGTTTCAATTGGAATCACTTGATACTCTGCCTAGCAATCATCCATAGCTGCATGTATCTTTTGTTGGAACATTTCTTGCTGGGTAGGTAGTGGATTACCATAAGATCATGACCCGGAAGACTTATTGGGACATTCTATAGCAAATTGGTCACCTCCACATGTAAATCATCCTGAGTATGTAATGCCTCTCGTGTTATTATACTCCTATGATACCTTTATGTGCATGTGGTTGTTGCTGTTCGAATATTGCTTATGTTTGATGTATACCCGTGATTACGTTGGTGATTGTTTCATCTATTTGACTTATATGTTTTGCTTGGATGCACATGATACTATTTAATGATGTTAATGATATAATGATTCATGGTGTTTGTCCTTAACTGATTATGCTATACTATGTGGTTATG
This sequence comes from Sequoia sempervirens, assembly GCA_007258455.2. Classification (NCBI taxonomy): domain Eukaryota; kingdom Viridiplantae; phylum Streptophyta; class Pinopsida; order Cupressales; family Cupressaceae; genus Sequoia; species Sequoia sempervirens. Next base: position 15,658 of record VDFB02238175.1, on the reverse strand, counting down.
CAAATTATTTAATACTCACTTCATGATATTTATGATGATGTGCTATTGTTTGAGGTTTGGGAGAGGGGGACAGTGTTGCATCGCTCATCTATGAGCGCTCTTCCACACTGCAATTCTCTCTCATGGTGTGTAGTACATTGAATATATATATATATGTTGTTTCGACACTTGGTTTTATGCAAGTTTCCAGGTACCAAGCACCGACTCCACCCGCATTGTCAGGTAAGAGCATGCCCAACATACCTAATGGATATGATGTGGTTTAAGGATTTGGAAAGAAAGTATCCCCATCCATGTCCGTCATCCCATTGTTGTTTGATGATGTCATCTATCAGTTCCCGCTCTGTTTGGTATCATCTTGTTTTATGTCGTTTCTTTTTTTTTAGGTTGAAATTTTAATGTGTTAAGTGTTTGATTTAGATGGTATCGTTATTGTTAATTAGTTAAATTAATATGACAATGGTTAGTATTATGGTTGATATTAAACATTAAATTTAATTATTAATGTGTGTTGTGAAGATTTAATTAATTATTAGATTAGTTTGAAAATTTTAAATTATGTTTGTAAAATTAAAGGAATAATATCTTAATTGGAGCTTTATGAATTTTCAATTGGAAATTAAATAATAATGTTTATTTAATTAAATAATAATGTTTATTTAGTTAAATAATATTGTTTATTTAGCTAAATAATATTGTTTATTTAGCTAAATAATATTGTTTATTTAGCTAAATAATATTGTTTATTTAGTTAAATAATATTGTTTATTTTATTAAATAATATTGTCCATTTAATTAAATAATACTATTTATTTATTTGTTATTACTTGGATTTATTAAAAAAAAATAGTTTTTCAATATTACATTCGGAAAAGCTTAAAGGAAAATAAAACATATATTTATATGCATGATTTATTTAAAAAGAATGCCTGAATGCATTGCATGGTAAGTTTAATTTAATTTAATTTAATTTAAAAGATAAAGTATGTATTCAGCAGTGGGTAAAATTTTAAACTAAGGATGAAGTTCGGAAAAAGGGAGAAAGATAAAGTGACGGGTGGTGAGAATGAAATTTGGGAATTAGCCACCTGTCCCGCTTCATCCCAACACTAATTAAGTTTTATTAATAGAATTTGAGGAAGGATGATAAGAAAAAGGAAAAACAAGAAAAATTTGCTCTGGAAAAGAAAAAAAGATACGGAAGGAAGGAATTACTGGAGAGGGCGAATAGAAATTTTACATAAGGGAAAATCTGGTCGTGGACTGCCAAATCCAGGTTAGTGAATTTGAGTTTTTAATTGTTGAATTCATTTTAAACTTCAGTCAATAAAAGTTTAAATTCTTAATGCAATTATTTGTTTGCCACTGAATTTAACCCTGTCTAGATTTCAAGGGGTTTTCTTCTTGCACCGTAAAATAAATTTTTCTACTTCTGACTTGGCTGCATTTGATGAATATGTCCCTGTATTTCTCCAATCTTTGTACAATAAATATAAATATATGGTCTTTTGTTAGGTTAAAGATTCATGGAGATTACTCCAGGGTAAATTGATAATCTCTCTTATTCCATTGTCAACCATTTTCAGCTCTAACACTTAAACAAAATAGGGAGTATTAAAGTTTAAATAACCTTCTTGAAATTTTAATTAACAATCTATCATAGATGGTCAATGTAATCACATGAAACTCCAGAAGGGTGAGGGTAATTTCTATGGTTATGCTTCATGTTTCATTTTAATTTTAAACCCCTTTCTTGATTATTCAATGGCTGCTAAACTGTTATTGCTTTCACCAGTGGCCTTGGGATATTCCTTCTAATTGTTGCATACATATTTATTTCCCCTGATATCTTGGCAATCTATCTCAGCTACAGTATTTATATTTTTAGGATGTATAAATTTAAATAGTCTCCCTTTACCCTTCGCTACTCTTCAAAGCAGCAACATTTAGTCATGGAAGAGCACAGTAAATTCTATAACCTTCTAAAACCTTTGAAAAACGTCCACAACTGTTGTATTTAGATGTGATTTCATGTAGTGGATTAAATAGCTTCTCTGATCACTTTCGCATCTGATCTCTTCCCCAACACTTGAATTTAGGTTTGTGATTTGAATTAAGAAATAAATCCTCTATGGCATGTGATGTGCATTTTGTTAAAACAATAAAATAAAATCTGATTTTAAAGATTACTTCTGAGATTTTAAAATAATTCTTTTTCTTTTCCCTAAAGCTTGCCACATTCAGTGCTCTTTTAATTAAGAGGTTTTTGCATCTTATAAAGATAATTAATATGTTTAAGACCATTTTCTTTACTTATAACCGTATATTATATATATTATGTATATTAAATAATCCCCTTTTCTTCCTTATAAACATTTATATTTATACAAGGATAAATTAAATTATATTTATATTTTAAAAAGATCAATGTAATAAAATAAAATATTTTCTATTTTCTTTCATAAAGAATAAATACTTATATAAATGAGTTTGTAGATAAGCATAAGTAAATATGTATATATCATTATATATATATATGGAAAATGATAAAGACATTTGAGATTAATTGTTTATAATCCAGTGAAATGGTAGTTACTTAAAAATAAAATAAAACAAAATAAAATTTGTTGTTAATTCCATTAGTTTAGAATAGTCCGAGTGGAAACCTTGTGAGTTACCTTTTTACCTAACCCTAGCCAAGTTATTATTGTCATTCCTCACTTAGATAAATAAATTAGTTAGCTTACATTGGATAAAGAGTGTTACCCTATAATTTTCTTTTGTTAAATTGGAATTGTAAATTAATATTCGTATTGACAATTTTAAATTTTGATTTAAAGATAAATATATGATCATTTGAGTTTAATAGGTGGGGAAAGTGATGTTGATATTATTATCAAATGCAGGACACATCCTCCCAATGTGAGTGTTGATCCATCATAAAATAACCATCAACCAAAAATGTCATAATCGTTAGAGCCATATAAGTTGTCATCCAAACCAATACAAAATGGTAAAATGAGAACCAATAAGGTCTCAAGATACATAATATATTATAACAAGTATTAGTGCAATAGAAGAAACATAAGAAGCACTACATCAGTCTCCTATATGGTAGAATTCTCATGGGATCCCGAGTCAGTTGGATGTCTGCTACCTATAGTCTCCACATCTATGCTCTGATGCTCTACCTGGCAGTCATCAACTACTTCAATTGCTTTGTGGATCCTACCCGCATCATCCCCTGTTGGCTCTATGATTGTCGGTCTCTGACTGAATTCAGGTGTGCTCCTCTGAGGCCATTGCCTAGCTACATGGCCTTGTTGGCCACAAGAGAAACATCCTGCATTTCTGCCATTTCCTCTACCTCGAGGAGGTGCACCATCCTGCCGAAGTCGGCCCCTCCTAGCTACAGTCTGAGTGGAAACCTTGTCAGTTACCTTTTTACCTAACCCTAGCCAAGTTATTATTGTCATTCCTCACTTAGATAAATAAATTAGTTAGCTTACATTGGATAAAGAGTGCTACCCTATAATTTTCTTTTGTTAAATTGGAATTGTAAATTAATATTCATATTGACAATTTTAAATTTTGATTTAAAGATAAATATATGATCATTTGAGTTTAATAGGTGGGGAAAGTGATGTTGATATTATTATCATATAAATTTATAGCATTATAGACCTTATAAAACTATGTGTCAATTCCTAATATTAGGTATATCTTATATATTATTGGTATCAATATATACAATCATTTATATCTCTCAAATGGTTTGAATTATTTGAATGGTTTGTATGAAAAGCCTCACATTATCTATTATTGAGAATGAACATAAATATTGTGAATTGTGTTAACACTTAATTCAAAACCCGCATAGTAACCATGAAGTATGAACATCAATTTATCAAAATATACATATATGTGTATAAGTATATGTAAGCTAATGTCAATTTTTCAATATCAAATATACATAAAATAAAACAATAATATGTATATAAACTTTGAACACATTTACATATAAATTATTTAAATATATTTATAACTATAATATATTAGCAATGTGGAAGTTGTATTAAAACTGGCTTATTATAAAATTCTTAGCTTCTAATACATTTGATTTTAGATATTAAAGAATATTTTATATAAAATCCAATGAATGGTATAGTAAGAAACTTGTGCAGGCTGCTAAGGTGTCACTTGCCCTTGCTTCAAGTCTTTTCTCCCTCACCCACGTGCCTTGTCCTTCATCCACTTTCTGCAGGCATGTCCTCCACATTCTGCATGCATGTCCTTGGGAGGGGAGCTACGCCTAATGTGGAGGGAGAGAAATGTGCCTTGGCGGGGGGTGGGGGGGGGCGCGGAGGGGGTTGGGTTGTGGGGAACATTCTCCTCGCGGGGTATGAAAGGTAAGGGGGACTGCTAATGACGAGGGGGAAGAGGCAATGCACGGAAGGTTACTGGGAGGTGGAGGCTAAAAGAAACGTGCAAAGATCAGAGGTAAGTATCAGACAATTTCATTGCTTGATAGTCTCTAAAGTTTGGCCAATAGGATCTATCTTGAGCATTCTCTGCAGTCATTGTCCACTAGATCATATTTCTTTGAGGCATGCTATCAAACAGTTACGTGCCTTGCCTGTGTTCCATATTTTGTAATAAAATCTGCCATTTTCCTTGTACCACGCTCCATTTGAAACATCTTTTAGCTCTGTTCTGTGTTGCTTTTGCCCACATGTCTGCCAGGGCAATTTCAACTGCTACACCTAGTAAAATCTTCCCTACCTTCTTGCCTGAGCGATGCCTTAACCTGTCACTTCTGCTGTTCTAAAATAAAAATTAAAAAATTAAAAAATAATAGAATGTTGTATAGGTTTAAATAATCTCTCTGATTTCATTGTCAACCTGTCTCAGCTGCGGCACTTGAACATAATAGGAAGTTTAAAGGTTTAAATAATCTGCCTGATCCTTCAGGCAGTCTAACATGGCTGCAGCTCTTGAGCATAGAAGGGTGTATAAGCTTAAATAAACTCCCTGATCTTTTGGTGTTACTTGACAATTGCATTTGTTTGAAAGTTTCTAAAGCCTTTTCAATAAATCCGTCTTGTTCACGTCCTACAATCACTTCCCTCGTTGAGATGCCTGTCTTTTCTCCTTTTACCTCGGACTTGGGTTTTGTTTCACTTCCCCACCTCCATCATCGTATAAATGAGTATGCAACATCAGAGTATACCTTGGAGCTAACCCCAGTCGCATTTTCAGGGCCTTTATCCTTAACAACCACATTGTCAGCAAGGAGCGATGAATAATTCTGTGCTTTGGAATTACCAGTCTGCAACTGCAAATTCTGAAACCTATGTGGTACGTGAAAACCCATTCCAGCCTTCACAGTTTTGTTAACCTGCCTCAGCCGCAGTGATTGAATATAATAGTAAGTTTAAATGTTTGAATGACCTATTGCTTTACACCTGCTAATCTCATCTGCTTGAAGTTGCTAAGCCTCTTCAATAAATCCCTGTTGCGCATATTATGCAATCATAGCAGTCGATGAGGTCATATTTCTTAGAGGCATTATGTCAATCAGTGCACGCGCTTTTTCATATTTCTTTGAGACTTCTGTCAAACAGTCACTTCCCTTGTCCATGTTACGGACATGAAGGTCAACCATGCACTCTTGATGATCAGCTATATCTGTAATGCAATAGGGGCGACTGATGTGTGAAATATGTGCAGCCCTCATTCGATAAACCTGCCTTCTGCGCACCTCCTACACAAGCAAAGCTTACTACGTAAGGGTGTGCTGCAGGGCGCTACATTAATGCTAAGATTTTGAGAGTTTCCTTGCAAAATCCATTGTGTGCATATCTTGCAATTATTGCATTCCCCGAGACCGCATTTCTTTGAGCTATTTTGTCAAACAGTTCACATGTCTTGCTGCGGCAGTGTTCAGACTGTGGAGGGTGTATAAATTTAAATAGCCTCCCTGATACTATTCGCAATCTGTCACAACAGCAACACTTGAGAATAGAATGTTGTAGAGATTTAAGTAACCTTCCTGATTCCGTTGGCAACCTGTCACATCTGCTGTACTTGAAATCAGAATGTTGTAGAGGTTTATATAATCTCTTTGATTCCATTGCCAGCCGGTCTTAACCGCGGCACTAGACCATAAAAAGGAAGTTTAAAGATTTAATCACCCCGGTTGATTCTTTTGACAATCTGCTGTAGTTGCAGCAATTTTTAGGATTCAGCTAAACCAAAAAAAAAAAAAGTGCTGGAAATACTCTGCCTATAATCATTTTTATCCACGTGATCATATCACAGAATAACCTGCTGTTATGTCTGAACGGATGTCCCTTCATCATTTCTGGGTATCTGTTATTGTGCACAATTAGAATAGTGCAGGCCTTTAATTTGGACTGTTTCATTAGCATCACCAGTAATCTCCACGAGAACATTATCCTTGTTTAAATGATGGAAATGGTTCACATCTCTCAGAACAATTTTTCATGCAACCATCTTGGAGATGATTTTAGATGCAATGTAGCAATCAGAACGTACTCGAAGGTCCTTACAATTCTACTAGTTATTCTAGGGACAGTGATTAACAAATCAAACACAATTGTTTATTTTTCCCTTGGTGGCAGATAAATAAATTATTTTATTTATTTACATTTAGTAAATCGGTGAAAGGTTTAGATAGAAAATACTAGTAAATCGAGTGAAGTTAATAAGAATGTTACTGCATCTTAATTATTAATAATTTTATAATCAAGTCAATAAAATATTTATTAAGTTAGTATTATATTAATACTATTCATTTACTTATATTTTAAGAAATCGTTAATGAAGACTTAATTATTTGTTAGGACTTATCACTTGATGGTAATTAGTTATTAAAATGTTTTCCTAATAGTTATCATTAGGAAAATGAAATGATGGATCAAATATCATTCTAGCGTAGATAAGTAAGAAGGGGAAAAAAATGAATAGGCTATATGGGGCAATTTCCATAATTGAATTGAGATCAATGATTGTATTTAATAAAAATATTGTTTTAGTTAAGAATAAGATAAGTGGTAGATTTTTAATATGTGATCTGATATGGAAAATATATTGAGTTTTGTTATTGAAGAAGGTGACAATGCTATTTTTTATAGAGATATATTAGGGTGTTAAAAGAATTTTTGTTCCTTAAGACTAAATGATTGTCTTAGAAAATGAATTAAAAATAAATAGTTGTGAAAAGGTCAAAGTGGTTATGAAGTGGTTAAGAGTATTATAGTAACCATAGTTGGTCAATGAAGTGAATGAATTAGAATAAGTTAAAAGAAAATATTAATTTAGGGTTACATTATTATGTAAGAATGGTAACTTATCTATAATAAGTGATTGAAGGATTTGAATTATATCTCAGCTAGCCTATAATCTTTTATTGTAATAAGTGAAATAATAAACATATGCATATTTATCAATATTAGTTTATTTTTGTTTTTGTTTAATTAAGAGAATATTTATGTACTTGAAAATAATTGATCTTATCGGATTAGATAATACATGTCAATTTTCATCATGGGTAATTGATTAATTTTCTAATTGAAAAGTGCAACGAATGTCTATAAAACTAAGTATTTTGTTGAACTGATATAATCAAATCATGGGTATCTTGGCTTGGCTTCTATAAAAGTTACTTTGTTTTGAATTAATATTGGTCTCAAGAGTTTGTTAAATTGCGTTAAGTGATGAAAATTAAGATAGATGTTTTAAAGGATTTCTATAGTGGGGTACTAATAAGTGGTAGTGATTAATTTAAAGACTTTGTAAAGAATGTGTTATATTTTAAGAAATGATTTATTTATACATATAGGTTATTATAAGAATTCAAAATTAGATTTAGTTTATCATTGGAATTGACTATTATTATGTAAATGGTTTAGCATGAAAAACTAGGATTTATGTAATAAGTTTTAGGAAAGGGGCTTTAATGTTCTCCCATGAATGAATTTGAGTTGATTGTTGTTCAATGTGAAATGACTTCTATTCTATGGAGTGATCATTTTCGTGATGAAAGTTATTTAGTCATTTTGTGAGTACTCCTTTTGTGTTATTTCTGATTGAGGAGACTTTATGTATTGACTTTCTTTTAGTCATATTTTGGATGAGTTGGGAACCTATAAATGTTTAAGTCACTCCCTTTTGATAAGTTATGGGTGTAGGTTGTTAGGCATCCTGAGGGGTGTAGGTTGTTAGGCATCCTGAGGAAATGGGAAAACTATTATGTGTTGCATTTTCTCATGATTAGACCTTTGTGATCCATTGATAGTATTCTTTTTTCTTGAGCTCTCATGGGTGTTCCTTTGTTTAATGATTTTCCTTGCCTTTGGCTATGACTATGAGCGAGATGGTTCATGCCTCGCACATGTATTCGTTATGTGGCCCTTATGCTTAGTACACCCTTGTTGCTATGAGTCTTGTTTTCAAAACTGTTTGGCAGGGTTTCCTAAACAAGCGTTGTTGTACTTGTTTGATGTTGTCTTATGTTAGTGTTGAGTTAGCCTTGTCTACTTGACCTTGTTTGGATGTGGATCCTTTCTTGTCATCTCCTAGCATGGGGGGTGGGCCTTCAGGTCCACATGGTTGGGTGGAACGTGCTATGCACCCCATTGGGTTCCCAGGATGTGATCACAATATAGAAGTGGACACAGAGTTCCAAAGCTCCACTTGGTTGTAGACAGCTCCTCATTTTATACCTTATTCTCCATTAATGTATTTATTCTTGTGCTTGATGTACTCTTCTTGTTGTTAGAAGGGAAGCATTACATAATGTATTAATGTAATCATGATGTGTTGTATCTGTGGAAATATGCTCCACAATTGTACTATTGATCTATGAGTTGAATTTAATGATGTACAATTTTCCTCTCTATTGTTTATGGATGATTGGATGTTATCATTATGTAATATTGGTTGTTTAATCACTTTCGTTTCACAAAAGTTTATGAATCATAATGACCATTTCGTGTACCCCAGAGGATGTGAATGACTTTGTAAATGTATAATTTATTTTCATGCAATGAATGTACAAATTAATCTTATGCAATGTTTCCCTTTCAAAAAAAAATTGTGTGGTGTTTGGTTGTCCTTTGGGGTTCTCACAGTGGGGCATTACAGAGTACATGGTACTCTCTTCCTTGTAGTTTCTCAAGATTTAATAGTGTTCCCACGAGCATTTTTGGTATTCCCACCACTAGAACCATTTATCTTTCATTCCCTTTTTGACACTTTTCCACCATTATGAGATCCTTATTCCCCTTGCTTGGGTACATTTTTCACAACTTCCACCTTCTTTGGAGTTGGCTTGTTAGGAACTTCTGCAACCTTCTTAAAAGGTCTTAATTTTCCTAATATTTGGAGATAGCCTTAAGCTTTTTCTCCTACTTTATGCTTTCTCATATACAAGATCCATAGTTGTTAGATCATGCATATCCACCTCTCCTCTGATCTAGCTAAGGCCCATAATAAAATTTCTTATGTGGAAGTGTTTGTCTTTATGATATATAGGAACATAACATATAAGTTGGGTAAACTTCTCCATATAATTGATCGACATATTACCTTGTCTCAAACTCTAGAAATCCTTGAGTTTTTGGTCATAGTAGAGTTGGGGCAACCATCTCTTATGGAAAATCTCAACAAATTCACCCCATGTAAGCTTCCATGAGTTAATATTGAGTTCCAAATTTTTGTTTATCCACCAATTAGAGGCTTTGCTTGCTAAATATTATGCACCCTAAGCAGCTTTAGCGGTTTCAGTGTAATTCCAGATTTCAAAATACTTTTCCATTTGGACAAGCCATGCCTCAACTTCATCTTCACTGGCGCTTCCTTCAAACTTGGGTGGGGTAATCTTCTTCATATCTTTGGAAAGTTTGGAATCCATACACTTCTTATTTATTTCCTTAGATGGTGTAGGTGATTTTTCCCTCTTGTGATCATGAGTTTCATTATGCACCCATGAAAAGAGTTTTCCCCCTCATGCTCATTAACGAGAACTTCCTTCTCAACCCTAGCTTTTACCCTATCTTGCTCAAGGTTTTCCAGCATTGCTAAGATCTGGTCAAGTCTAACTTCAACTCTTGTGGGTCCTTTCCCAACTTCTTGGCTTCCACTAGGATTGGTTCGTGTCCTCACCATCTTCACAAGAACATATTTTACCTAAATGTGTATCCATGTCAGATTTAATCATGTTATCAACTATCTTATGGAAAACAATAAAATGGAATTCATACACACATAAAGAATTCCACATAAGATTAAGTACATAATTACTGGTAAGCACACGATTTTATTCATTTCTTGAGGATTTCAATATCCTTTTGATTACATGGAGTGATTATTCAGATATTCGAGTGGAGCTAGTATCCATGAGATTCACTCTCTAACACATAACTTAATGGAGTATATCCTACATATTGAGATTGTTTCTCATTTCTCATTTGTTCATACCTATCCCAAAAAGGATAGTAGCCTTCGTATTCCTCATATGATACATAGTTAAAAGGTACATATCACTCAGACTCGTTACTTTAGGAAATTACAATTACTTTCTCCATTTGAAGAACTCTAAGGTCCCTAAAGATAAATGTCAGATTAACACTTCCTTCTGAGGGCATATCCCTGGAAAGTGATAATGACTTAGACCTCTCTAGTGACATGGAAGGTGGATAATTGTACATGGCCTCCATCTTCATCTTTCTCTTCCAATCATTGATCTGAGAAAGTGTGTGACTAAATGTTTAAGTTGTTGGATCTCAATTGTGTTCATGGTTTTTCCTTGATGACAAAATCACTTATTTGGGTCTCATGATTTGATTGCTTTAGATTTGGTGTCTCAGGATCTTTATGCTCTCCATATTCAATATTCAGTTGTTTTTACATGATACATATTTTATCACTCTTGGCTATTGCAGATGGATAATCATTATGATTTAGGCTCATGTTGATTCTCATGAGAATTCTAGTTCAATGTTATGAATGTTATTCCTTTGCAAATGATTATGATTATATTGGACTGACAATGCTTTTCAATTTGATAGTTGGTTTCATTGTCAGGATGGTTCTTTATTATTGCATACCACAGGTATATTCAGCATGATTACAAGTCACTATGACATACATTCTGGAAAATTCATTTTTAGGTATCTCATTTAGTTGTCATCAGGACTGATATTTCAATAAAATATATTTGGCTCATTGACATCTTTATGGATCTTTTTGGTTGCTTGGACATCTTGAAACTATAATGTATACTCTTGTAGTATCTTAATTTGATCAGTTTCCTCATGTCTTTCTTAAAGTCTCTAAAGCCATCCGGTTACATTCTATGAACTCACATATTTGGAGGCATTGAATTTACCTTGGTTCTGACATCTCATTTGTTTGATGGTATTTGTTGGTTCACATGGCATATATTTTTAACATTATACTTGGAGTCTCCAATGCTCAAGCCTAGACTTCATGGTCGACATCCAAAGGAAAATATTTTTCTTTATTATTCGAACCCTTCTCTTTTTGCATGAGATATCAATTTATCATTGGGCATGTTAATGTTTGTAGGTTCAACATCTAAAAGGAATCAAACCCTATCGGGTTTCCCTTAGCTTTCATTTGTGGTGGTTGTTAATTGTGGTTTTCATCATGCATATGGAAATTGTGTCGATCACATGTCACTTAATGAAATTGACTTCAAAAAGTCACATGGAGGTAACATAATTTGTGTCATCTTACTTGGTAAAAGGTTTTGACAGCTGATTTAAATTCATTATGATTTTTATCTATTTCATTGCAGACTTCAAATCTCATTATGATTTTGAAAAGTCATTGAATGACTTGGATTTTGAGAAGTTAGGGAAAAATGATATTGCATTTTCATTGTGGCTAAGTATGGAACCCTAGCCACCTCCATGGTATACTTGTAATTGTTGTTTCTCAGTGGTTTAGCTGGCTATAATGGCATTATCAGGGATAAATTCAATGTGTTTAAGCATGATGAGTATGGCTACTCTGTTTGATTATTTTCTTTGGCTGAAAGCTCAAATCTGGAAGGAGATTCGATGGAGTTACTGAGTTGGGTTAGTAAATACTTCATTACAATTTTATCATGCATTTCTTTTCTAGCTTCATGCATGTATAGGTATTATCTATTTCATTTTTGGAAAATGGCTTTATGGCAGTTATTGTTTATGCTCGAACCAGGAAAAAGAAAAAATGGGCTTTGATTTATCTCTGTCAGAAATGCTTGTTTTGATTCCAGTTGTTCTTGGCTGCATAGTGGGAAATTTGAAAAATTGATTTATTGATTGGTATTTGGTGGAGATATGGGTTCGATTCTATGATAAATATTCTTCCAATCTAACTTAGCAGTGAAGGTTTATTGTCATTGTTTTTTCCTTCTAAAATGCCTCTCTACATTTTGGTTACTTATGAAGTAAATGATGCCCTAATAGATTATTATTATTCTTGCAATGAGGGTTTATGATTTTTAGTTGATGGGTAGTCATGCATTTTGAAAAATCTGTCAGTTACATTGTGGAATCATTTCATTCATTAAAAAAAAGATGGTTTCTGCATATAGGTTTTCTGAAAATAGATTCAAATGTTTTTTATTAAGAAAATGATTGCACTTGATCTGGGTTTTGTTAAAAACTCTTGCAGTTTGAAAAAGGAGCATTGATATATTCTTGATAGAGTTTTTTACAGCCTACTTTACAGGCGTTACTCATGATATTCCACCATTTTCTAATCATCATTCTATTGGCTCATATTCTAAAAATAGAATGGGGGTTTCAGATTCTTTTGAAAAACAAAATCTATGAAGATGGTAGACCTATATTGGAAAATATATACACAATGATTGATCATGGTGAGGTTGATGTGAGGGGATTGTGTGATATCATAAGCTATTGTTGTATCAAAAATGAAATTGTGAAAAAGCTCTGTTATAAAATTTTGAAAACATGATGTAGAGTAATATTATAAAAAAACCTTGTTTATTTAATATTTTAAGGATTCATGTTGAATCTTTAGGATATTAGATAGAGAGGCATGTGTGAGCTAAATGAAACAGAGAGATCCTCTATGTTATTGTAATTTTGTAATCTAATGAGGGGTTGGTGCTCCTTGAGTGGGTGCTCAGAAATTGGCCTATAAGGCATTGTAAGCTGTGGTTTTTGAAGTTAAGCCAGTGAGGTAGTTTAGGAGTGGTTTTTCTACCCCGGGAGGGTTTTCCACTCGGTAAGTTCTTTGTCTTATGGTCTCTCTATTTTGATGTCAAATTGCTTCTTGATTGTGATAATTTTGTGAGTATCAGTCTGAGCATTGTTGAATGTTATTTTCCTCATCTCTAAAAATGGTTATATCAAAATTTCATGCACAAGTGTTCTATCATTGTTGAAAGTTTTGATTCAATAGAAAGTATAAATTTATTCATTTGATTCATAGCTAAAGAATTGTTTTAATGTGCTTAAAGTTTTTGTTATCTCAATACCTATCTTGTGTCATTATGTTGCACAATTGTTGCAGTGTCTTATAAAGCTGCATTGAAATATGTTGGTTAAGAAGTGATTCAATAATGTTGGTCTTCATTTACATAGTCTTATGAGTTGCACTTGTACTATCATTATGCTTTGTATGTTAAACATTGTCAGTTACAATTGTATTGGAAAATGCAATATATCTCACTCAAATCATATTGGCATAAGTTGTCTAATGGACTAAGTTGATGTTGTCATATCTTTATTTACCCCTTTTTCATAAATGCTTTCAAAGTGATTACTCTACTTTGTTGTCAATAGAAAGGATATTAGAATTAAAAGTCTTGGTCAAAGTTAAAAAAAGTTTAGACACTGATTTACCCCCCCTCTCAATGTCTATCCATAACTCCAACATAAGTGTCACTCAACTAGATGGCACTGTGGTAGTTGGTACCCCCAATTTTTCTAATGATGGTCTCTCTTTCCTTCTTTACCTTGAGCTAGCCCTCATTTCCAATTACTGACTTTCAAGCCGTTAATCTAAGACACACCATCCTAGCACAAGAATTTCCAAACATTAGATAATGTTGAATGAAAATAATGATGAGCTCATAGGTTCCAAAGCTAAACTTGGTAGCTCTAATACCACATGTAACATGCCAACCATTTAATGATGTAAAATTTTCCTAAGTTTTTAGTGTGGGAGTAAATAAAATATGTAACAAACCATTGCAATAAAAAATTTCATTTCTTTTATTGACAATACATGAACAAAGATGCCATAACAATATACAATAAGGATTCCTTTTCAATATAATAACTTCACAAATTACAATATCCCAAGAATGTACACAATTACATACATAGCTTGACTAAGTTGCAGAGCATAAGATATAGATGGTCTAGGATCTTCCTTTCAAAACCTTTGATTATGTCACCTACTGAGGAGAAGTATCACTCAAGCACAATTTTTCCAACCACTGACTCATATATGGTCCCCCGCACATCTATCAATGATAGATGGCCCTACCCTTCGACAAAGAGATTGGTTGAGTAATCTCCTACGAAAAACCACACTAATCTTAACTAGTGTTTTGCCCTAAATGACTAGAACTTGTATTCCCTACAATCTCCAACTAGCATGCACTGCAAGGACATGGTGAATTGATAGTGGAGCCAAAGGCAATCACACTACTTTGGCCAAAGTGTTCTCACTTAGTACTTTGAGTGAAGGTCAGCATTCAATTACACTACTTAAGCTCATTTTGACTTAAGGCCACTATATTATATGCAAAGGTAATCCCTCCCATGGATAGTCTCTTATCCCAGGATTCCCTATCATTAATCCCACATACTATAGGGTATTTCTACATTTAAACACATGTAAAAGTTCCCTCCCCTCGTTGGACTCACAATCCTACAAGTAACCCACTAGCTATCTATTATAATCAAATAATTTAGCTATGAGCAACCCTTAAGCTACGCATGTTTAATCATATCTAGTATGTAATACTTAATCAAAAACATAATCCTCCTATTATGGAGTACAAACAAACATTGCACACAGTATAAACAACTTCTAGTTTATTTTCAAAGCAATACTATTTTTCCCCTACATGATGCAAGTATTAACTATAACTAATTAAAGCAATCATGAGATAGATAAAGGAGAATTATCCTCATTCCTATTATCACTTATCCAATTGATTGACTACAATTCAACTTTCCTGAACATCAACTAGCTTGACCTTGATTTCTTAAGTAATGCCTCAATATACCTCTAACCCTCAAGTTGATAAAACACTTCACTCAAAATACTATACTCTCACAAAGAATCAGAACTCACTCTCTCAAAATATAATAGAATAAAGCAAATAAGAATGCAGATAAAATGTGCATTAAATTACTGACCATAATAAGGAATGCATCCCAAACAAGTGAGTTTTCTTTACTATTTATATAGTAGAAAAGAGACCTCTCAGCCTATAGAATAGGCACGATTGTTGATAGCAACTACCATGCATAACCACTCACTCAACTTAGCTAAAAGGTAGCACACAAATAAAGACATACTCAGCTAAGAAAAGCTATAGATCGACTTCACTAATTGATAGCAGCATGAGACAATT